>JAUTBT010000732.1:0-11072 GCA_032361225.1 Lepetodrilus schrolli | reverse complement strand
TTCCTCCTGCCCTAAACTGTCAAGTCGTGATATAAGTGAAAGAATCTTGAAAGCGACTCTAAACCCCAATTTAAAAATAACATAAAATAACATACTTCCCGCTAAACAGTCATCAAAATGTATTTATTTGGTTGCAAAATTGAAGCCTATATAACTGTAGAATGAAATACATTTTGCAACTGAGATTCTGCCAAATTTAGTAATAAAAGAGATGGGGACCCTGATCTCCACATTTGCCAATAAATCTCCAATACAGTCGTACAAAAAGCTTATTTATGGCGTCACATTTTTTTTCGCTGGCGAAGGTCCAATGGAAATATAAAGTAGTGGCAAGTATATCTAATAGATATGGTTACACCCAAAAAGATGACAGTGTGTTACTACATCTCGACTAGGATCTGCACACAAGCATACCGTAAGCGCATGGCGCGTCCGGAAAGGACCAGTTGGTTATCCCCCGGAAGTTGATAGGAGCGCGATTATCACCTATTTATAATGTTATAGGGATATACTGTGAATGGTCATATCCAAATAGGTATGCATCTATTGGCCCTGAGCGAAGGTTCCGCACATCTCACCTTGGGAAGGGTTGAACTCCAAGCCACGCTAGACTCTTGGATGCTGCACGTGCACAGTTCTAAGCATTATGATGATGTTGTCGGTAGGAACAATTATTCTACCGGGTATTCTGAATATGTCAGGACATAACTTGTCTGAATATATCTTAATTCAATAGATACTGGCATTTGAAGGAGGATCCATTATGTTGAATACTATTATTTGAAGCCTATCATAGTTTGAAGCCCATCATTGGTAATGACAACCCGTTACAAAGGACTCGTGAATGAATAAATTTGAATTCAATGAATATTGAAATTTAAAGGAGGATCCAAATGTTGCTTACTATAATTTTAAACCCATCAACATTTAGAATATTGGACATTCAACGGCAACCACAACCCCTGTTGCAAAGGACTCAAGAAGAAATAGATCTGAATTCAATAGATATTCGCATTTGAAGGAGGATCCATTATGTTGAATACTATTATTTGAAGCCCATCATAGTTTGAAGCCCATCAATGGTAATGACGAAGTGACTGGTAACATTGGTGACGATTTGCTCAGAGGTGCTTCAAGTATTCAAATGATAACTATACACGTATCATCAACGACAATGTGATGACGGCAAACTAAAGAGTCAAATGTAAAACTAATGTCAAACAGTTTTCAATGATAGTTAAATGATTTCTATTATCAGTATGATTATTTTCAATATTTTTATGACAATAATAATTGATATGATATTGAATATCAAGCGCACTCATTATCACTAACGAGAGGCAATTGGAAATAAGAAATTGATCAAAATTAAACCACATATTGAGTTAAATCTTTATTGACCATAAACTTATGTCAGATGTAACGTCTAACCTGTAAACAATGTTTAAATAGCACCATTTGCATTTCAAGGGATTTATTTTTAGAGGTCCTCAAACAATGACACCCTTATTTAATAAGTATACATATTTTACTATTTGCGCATTGATATCTAACGTTTATCGAGAGGTACAATATATCCCCCACTTGCAAGAATTCAATACTTTGTCAATTTCACTCAGGTCAGTTGAACAGTGGTGTATGTTGGTTGTCCAGACATAAATCTATGTTTTTACTAGTTTTTACTTGAAATAGTGGCTTGTTCTTAACGTGGAATGATCCAGGGCTGTTATTTTTACATTAAATAAGGAAATGTTATGTTTTTGTCTGGCTAGTTAAGCATGCAGCAGTAATGTATGCATCGTAACGTATGTATAAAACTGAATGTAAAATGCATATAATAATCAGTTTCGTAGAAATTAATAATCATTGATAGCTAACATTACTGTACCTGCCTTCCATAAGGAGGCAGATCTTAGGTCACAGGCCACAATGTATACAGTGTGACATGCTTTTATAGTACTAAAGGTGTATCTTATAAACAAGTAGAAACATGTTTCTATTGGCAGGAATTCCACGAGTAACGTATGTACTCTGCAGATGGCGACAAATATAAATATATGGTTTAAACGTATAATATTTAAATGAAAATGAACATCTGATGTTGTAGATTGATATAATACTCGCCCAAACTATAGCATCTAGTGTTTGTTATAAGTAATTCAGAGTTGAATACAGAAAATTCCGTTGGCGTAGAGTAGCGTAGGTTTTATTCAACGTGTTGAGAAATAGATTAAAGTACTTAGAATTGCTCTTTTGATGAAACTGTTAAAATGCCCATGAGCTCTAGAGTCACTCTTCGTGCTGGAAATTAAATATTCTCAATTATGTATCTGTATTCTCTGGACTTGGCTGACGACATTAAATGTATATCATTAGTGAGAATGACAGCGACGATAAAATCAAGCTAGTTTTATCAGCTTCACACGAAATAGAGATATACAATATTATCTGTCTTGCATATCACAATATACTCAAGTGAATATAATTACGGTATTAGGTGCTGCATCCGCTATCGTATTTCATGTCTATATGACACTAACTGAATGATCCTATGGTAAAAATCGGTTTACATGTTTAGTTTAAACATATTTTATTCAAGACGAAATGGATGGGTTACAAGTAATTACAACTTAAATGAAAACCGCTCCAAGATAAGGGGTAGAAAAAATGGGGAGAGAAGAAAGAAAGATTAAGAATGTAGGAGATATATGTACATATTCTGTAATTGTACATATTTACATAAGCATATTAAATATACCTTTTTGTTTGTTTAATGTACAACTGTACTAACTCTAAAGTGGTTTCATTTTCTGATACATGGAAGTCCGAACAACCATTTAACTATAGCTTAAAATTGATATGTACATTATATTGTAAAGTAATTCTTTGACTATTTCCTAGCATATCTTCACGGTATGTGCTGTATTTCTGACATTCAAGTAAATAATGGAGAGCATTTGTGCATGGATTACCACATAGACAAGAAGCAATATCCAATTTTAAACAAATGGTTATTTAATGAACTAACGGAATATCTAAGTTTAGTAAGTAAAATACAATATTTCCTTGCCCCATAGGAATAACAGTCAGGTGAGATAACATCTACAACATATATTCGTACATAGTAGAGAACGAGCATGTACGAATACTGTGATGCAGTCGTAATATAGGATACCTCTTCAGAAGGGCACTATCCAATGTATAGGCATTATACATCACTATTCATTGGATATGCATAGCATTGATCATAAAACACTATTCATTGGATGGTCATACAATTCATTATAAATCACTATTGATTGGATATTTTAAATCAGTAATCTTTCAATGACCTCAAATTTCACCTGTCGAACGTGAAGTCCTTTGTCCATGATCTTCATCCACATTACTTCAATTATATTATTAATAATAATCGTACTAAATCATGACTACCTAGTACTACTACTACTACTACTACTACTACTACTACTACTACTACTACTACTACTACTACTACTACTACTACTGCTACTACTACTTTAAATTAATGTTTTACTACTACTTGAAATAAAAATAATCCTGCATAATAATAATAATAATAATAAAAAAAGTAACAAAACGAAAGAGACGACGACGATGACGAAGAAAATGAAGAATATATAGAAGATGAAGACGACGATGACGAAGAAGAAGAATACTTTCGCCCTTGACAAATCTCACCGAGTCATTATTAATGGTTAATTCCACCAGTCACGTACGGAATTACGCTACAATTGAGTAATTTTCTGGAGCCGTTGCACAGAATAGCTGTAGCTACAATTGAGTGTAAGTCCAAATTTCGGAACCCGCTGCAAATGTAAGTCCATTGCATGGAACACTGTTATCGCTACAATACTTGAGAATATGCATATGGTTCGCTAAAACTATTGCAGCGATAAAAGGGGTTCATGCAACCAGAGTTAGATTTGTAACGGGCTCCAAATATTGGACTTAACAATCAATTGTAGCCACAACTTGTCTGTATTACGGGCCCCTGATCAAGACAATATTTAGGTTCGCATGGACGTAAGAGCCACGATCAATTTGTCCACGACGAATGATAAGATGTAATGCATCTTCACCGTTACCATATACCAGGGGCTTCTCAGCAGCACAGGAAGAAACTAATCGGGTATTTATGTACAGGCCAAACCTACATATTTCACTTAGAAGCCTACCGATAGACAACCAGTAGGGCTTTATGAGTGAGATATTCCAGTCTCGCGGTAATACCAGACGAGCCCCGAGAGTTGGATATCCGTTGCCGATGCCGTTACTCGTGGCAAAGACGCATTTGCAGCAAAACAACAGGAACTTGATTGTTTCAAATAACAGGAATGGCGGTCTGTTATTGACCTTGCGAGTGCCACACGATTAGGTCTGGATCTGCTACCGAGCTCGTATTACACTTATTACGATCAAACGAATCCGGTAGAGGCAGCCACGAGTATTCGAATACCTCCACCTTTGTGTGCGCCATCGATCAGATATTGGAACCCTGGAGTCGGGTGGCAGCGTTAAACCAGGGTTGAGTTCCTACCCATAATTAACCTCGTTTACTCTTAACTTAATACTCGGCAAAAAACACGAAAGAATCCCGTGCAAATTCGATATACGTGGGTATATTTCACAATAAGATATTTTCGCGTGTCTATGAATATTTTATGTGTTACATATGCAGTCGGTGCAATCATGCTAAATTCGGATTAATAATGGGAATTATGTGATATACTATACACGTAATTCATGCTACAGGGCATGTCTTTTCCCAGAAAGCATATACCGATATGGGTTTGAAAATAGACATCCGTGTTTTAATACATGACAGATGCATATTAAATTACCAGGGAACAATCAACAAATGCATACGATTGAAGGTATTGAATTTTCTACAGGACGATAAACGACTATGCGTTTTATAAATGAGGGATGTATACAGTCTAAGTGGTCAACATCGTATTTTCGTGAAACACTTTTTTTTCTTCTTCTAAATTATTAGGATGTAGATGCTTCATGGCCCACATATCGTTTTCATTAATATTTGGCATTTCACATTTTTTTCCTGAGTGAATTATCGAAATGCGTGTTAAATGCGACTTTCTGGAATGTTGAAGTATTCAATTAAAATACATAATACACAGGGAATAATTATTACTTTATTCAGATTTAAGCCAGGTAAAATGTAGTCATCAAATGAATACGAGAAAACATACCATCCCGATGACAGTGTCAGCTTAAAGAATCCTAAGTCAAGGATAAAAGGTCTAACAGTCCATCAGATTTCCAATGAGCGAACTTAACATAAATAATGGTCATTGTACCCATTGCGATTAAAATGATAAAACACTGAAAACCAACAACGGCCAAAGGAACACTATGTTTTCTTCTGTGGAACAGTAACGTATTCTTCCAAGGAAATTTTACTCTAAACATAAGTAAAATGTATCCAATCGTAAATTTCCGAATTTTAAGGGGGAACTATGTCAAAGCATTCAACTCTGCGAATATGCTCGGAAAGACAAGTATGGTAATAGTCTTTACCGAACGGAAATACCATATTTATTTTAGGAGTTATTTGCATTCTGTCCCATACAGAAAGCTCAAACAGACTAAATGTATCAATGATTCAAACGGCAATGTTTGTGGTCATAATCCACACCGTCAAGACTCGGCGTAGCGTACGTAAATACAAAGCTTTTATAGCCTTCAACAATAGCATAACATTTGTTCATTTTTGAGATTTCAAACACAACTACGATATTATCACTTGTATGTATCTGAAGTGAGTTACGATGGCATTGTAGATTATTGAATCATCTCTTATATTAACCTACCAGTGATGGATGGCGACTCCATCCAAGACTACAGCTACATAATGTGGTTCTTGTAGTCACAATTAGAAAGAAACCACCTTGAAGTACAGTCTCATGAGCTTACGGACAACTTGGATATGTTTGTTTCTTGACGTGCCCATTACATAATTCAATAGCAACATCTTGCCATTGTTTTCTTCCAGTATTGTAAGTCAAATTTTAGGGACCCACTACTTGTTCAAGTTCGTTGCATTAAAGACTGTTATGGTTACAATACTTGAGAATATGGAGCTAAATCGACTGTAGCGATAAAAGTGGTTCATGCAAGGAGACTTACATTTGTAGCGGTTCCGATAGTTTGACTTACAATAAATTGTAGCTACAATTGTTCTGAGAAACGGGGCCCAGGTCTAGTTTCGTTCAGGGTGCGTTGCACAGAACGGTTGTAGCTACAATTGAATGTATGTTAAATTTTATGGACCCACTACATTACATAAACACTTTTATGTGCCTTAAGCACATGTTAGTATATGGATTTGGCGTCATACAAGTATTCATATTATTATGTGTTCTTCAGTGTGTTCGTTGCGGATGTGTGTTGGTGATGTAATGAGATAGTGTTCGTGGTAGAGGAATGACTGCTAGTTAACTAGCGTGCTCCAGTGTTTACTTGTTCCACCAATGACTGTCTGACAAAGTGCTATTCCAGGACGAAAACGCCAGAGCATGTTTGACACAGGACTGCTCGTCTCAGTTACACCATTTTGGCCATCTTTAAAGTCTGGAATTAAATCCCATTGAGCATTTATGGAAGTTGTGGGATGCCTTGTAGGATTCATCTTCATGGATTCCAGCAACCTCACAGGAAGAGGCCAATACTGTTTTAGCTGCCTACTTAATTTCTCCTGTGTTCAAAAGGTCCAAGGCGGTAGTGATGTTTAATATTAACTTTTGAAATTATCAATTTGTCGTTTTCAATAAATTGTGGAATTTGCAATATTTGTAAATATTCAAATAACAATAAACTTATTGAATAATATATCATCATGTTTTGGGAATTGATATTTGAAAGGTAAGACATTGCAACAGTTCTATGATGAATTTGGATATTGTGATTCGTTTCCCATTCAGTACCATGAGTGTCGGTATTCAGCTTCCTGTTGTATCTCTCTGAGTTCAAAAAAGATCAGAGGGCTGAATAGTGTGGTTAGATTGATGCCACGTGGGTCTGTCCAGGGTGGAAGACACTTAAATACAAACCTACTTGTTGAATAATTTCAATGAAAATAGCCATTTTGTGCCCAAAGCAAACACCTAAATACAATAATTTTGATTGTAAATTACATATTTATTTTCACATTTCAAAGTAAAATCAAAGTACATGATGTAAAAAAAATGCTAACATAGGAAAGCAAAAAGTTTAAAAGTGAAACATCTCATAAACCAATTGTCATACATTTACATCTGCACAATTTGACACAGGTTTTCAACAAATTATATGATCATCAGATAAACACAATACTTCATCATCCTAAACCCAAATGAGTGAACAGCCTCCATAAAAAAAAACAATGTTGAAAACATGTATTTTATGGAGCCCACCTGATATTCATCAAGAAATGAAGAATGCATCTGAAATGTTCCATTATGTTTCATGAAATTCAATATGGCCGCCTTGGCCTGGTTGGGATGGGGCCCTGTCGGGGAGGTGTGATTGCTATATCGAGATAATCTCCAATTTGGAACTTTTTCATTGCCAGAGTTACTGCGTCATCTGCCGATTTCCGACCAGAGCATGTCGTGCCTATTTCTCGGAGGCGATGTGTTGGGGCTCTCGGATCTGGATAGACGATGGCAAAGTCGAAGAATGTGCCCTTCCTTCTGGCATCTGGATTCACTTCCTTGACCAGACTGGTCAGTTCTTTCAGGGTTGCATCCATCCTACAACAAGAGAATCAAATCAATTTTTCTTTGCTTAGACGCTCTAGAATATCAGGTCATGAAGAAAGGTGAAATAATTATTCAGAAAGTTGCTGCAAATACTGCTGAAGCACTTAATTAGCATATGAATATGATGTTCATTTCATCTTCGATCACAAATTATTTATCGTGTTTATGTTTATCGCAATACTGTAAATCATAAAATGTTAGCGAACACTAACGAAGTTAGCGAGTTGCTCTTAGACGTTAACATTTCATTCGCTAATATTTTCTTAAGCTGTGACACCACTTTCAAATCGAATTCCTCAATTCGAATTGGGGAATTCGATTTGATTCAAACCTATTTGAGAAAATACATTCACACTGTCTCTTACTGACGCTAACATTTTATGATTTACAGTATTATACAATTACTGACAATAGACCATCATTGAGATAAAGAAGGAATACACTTTCCCTGTATCACCCAAATATTATGTTTTTTTTATATAAAAATGGACTACATTCTTTCAGCAGAAAATAAAATAAATCTCAATAGAACTCCTAGTCCAAGATCAATTAATCTTTCTTTTAAAATATATTGATCGTAGGTAAGATCAATTAGTAACTGATTGAGTGCCGAGTTGTCAACTAGGAGTGCGCAGTATTATCGGTAAACCGCAATACACACGTAAAACAATACATATCGCAATACAATTGTATATGCAACGGTATATTGCCAGCATTTTCATAATAGTGATTGAATCTGATCTTCTGCTAACAACGTGATAAGAATGATTACTTATTTACTTATATTGTTAGTTTAACATCTGCATATCCAGATATCTGCAAGACTGATTTAGCGGACGGGTTTCTTGTCAAACGATGTCTGCTCTACTTATCTCCCCTCATTGTATGTTACAAAATGGTGGAGCTGGATTTTGATGTCATACCAAACAAGCATGTGATGTCGGACATTTGGAAATGTTTTGGGTGGAAAAGAAAATGGTGCGATGGAACTGTTGTTCTTAATTTATATTAAAGGATAAATTACAGTACATTGGTTACAATGTTTATTTAATAAGCTTATACATTTTCAAGATGAAATAGATAAAATAAATTAGCACAATTATAGTAGTGTTTCCAATATATATATGTATGTATGCAATAAATGTCATATTGAAATATATGGCAATACAAAAATGATGCTAATATGCAACTCTACTGTCAACTAGTGTATATTTGTTCAGTGTTTCACCTACCAGGTATATATCTGAAGTTCGTTAGTGGGTGTGTTTCCTCGCGAGAAGTCGCTGAGTGGATGATGACGGCCAGTGCTGCAGAACACTCTCAGTAGGAGAGGACATGTCTGAAACAGTCGCATAAATCTTCATCATGATCACATGTGTCAGTTTTATCATCAATATACTATAGTCAGAGAAAAATCTTAAATGCTGTTAATATGGATTGTATGCTTAAATTTTTATTTGATTCAGAGATGAATCATGTTGTTCATCATGGTCCATGTGTGATAGATCAGGATACAAGGTGAACTACATAAACAAAACAACAGCTACACACATGTCACTGTGTAGGTTATCACCAGAATCTTTAAACTGGATATATAAAAATAGAATTTGACCCACTTATGCACCCTATTTACATTTTATATGTCAAATTTAGAACACGTTCATGACATTTTTGTTTTAAAATCATGTTTATTAATAATCAAGTTTGTAGCTACTACTTTTCGGTGGTCTGAAGATTCACAATACATTTTCTAATATTCCAAAGTCAGACTTGCATTATCAAGGGTAGTAGTTTTACTACCATATTTTCCTAGTCGACTAGTCGTTTAGTATAGTCGAGTAGTAGTGTCGACTAGTTGCTTCAAATGTATTTACAATGATTATATTCAACATCGTACATATTTTAATCCATGAAACAAATAATGTGCATAGGCCTAATCATCTTATTTATATTCCTTGATAATAATTAAGCTACCCTCTCCCAAATTTCAGTTTTACATGACATATATCTACGTGACATTAGAAAACTAGTATTGTCCTGCGTCAAAATAGCTGTTCAACAAACTGAAAGTACAATGTTGAGGAAATTCCTGCGTACTAACCCATACATGCTGCCACCGCTTAAACACTACAGAATATCAAGCACTGAAAATTGACATTTAAAATGCATTGAGCTAAATATTATGTGATTTAATGTCTAAATCTAATTGAGTTGTAAGTTCAGCTGTTTTCACAAATTCTACAAATAGCTCGCACGTCGGATAGATTTTAAACTTTCCTTTAGACCCTGTGTGTACAATCTGATATTGTTGTTTTTAAATGGGTACTGTTAATTACTGAAGTTATAAATAACATATGCACATGTATATGCTAAATGTATTTGAACTCAATCTGTCAACAGCTAATCAATGGTATACAAAAATAGCCAGACTAGTACCTCTCGTAATAGTCGACTGTCGGCTATTACAACTAATAGTCGACTTAGACTAGTTCTTTTCGCCTTAGTGATTGATCAAGTTGAATAGCATTACATATTTGTATACAATGTACCTTGTTAATTACTGGGTCAAGTTTTTGCTTATATACAAAAGGTGACAGAATTGTTGTATTTAACTTGTTTTTAGCTGTGAGTGAATGTTTTTTTGTGAAGTTAGACGACTGTTGCCAACAATGCAGGCGAACGAAAACCGGACGACTTGAATAATATTCACACATTTTATTCCAGAACTCCAAAATAACATATGCTTTGGTTAAAACGAGATCGAAATAAGTAGTGACTTGAACCTTTTCCCTGTCGATAGGTTTTTCTGGTTCTCTAATCTCTTCCACCACCATTGATTCTACTTGAGAAACTGCTCTCACGCCTTCACCAAATCTGAACGCCATTTTGTGTAATGGGAGGTAACTCGATTAACTTCTCGCATTCTCGGGTTTCTAATGTAAGAACGCGTTCGAATTTAATGTATGTTAAAATATGTCTCCCATGCAACCATACGTATGGTGGTATTAAGACATTCCTATTTTTAAAAATCTATTTAGTTACTTGGTGCACAAACGTGTTTGTTCATGGGACGTTGGCCACTTACTAGTACTACAGAATTAAACGATTGATGCGAAATTATAACATTAAATATATTCAACTACATATATGGACGCCGTGCAAGTCAATATGATCTATCTAGGTACATATACCGACGGGTATGCTAATACATCTTAAATAGAAAGAGAGAGAGAGAGAGAGAGAGAGAGAGAGAGAGAGAGAGAGAGAGAGAGAGAGAGAGAGAGAGAGAGA
>JAUTBT010000730.1:0-11073 GCA_032361225.1 Lepetodrilus schrolli | reverse complement strand
TGACTGAGATAAAGGTATATCAGTCACTCTGTAGAGTGGCGATATATTATATCGCTACTCTACAGAGTGACGATATATGGATTTCTCGTCACTGATATATTCCGCTATCCTACTGCCAAGTATATAATTTTTTTAAAACGTGCATGTAGCAGTCGTTATATGTTTATTTGGAAAATTGGTATGTATACATGCCATATATGATTATCAATATGATTATCTAGAACTTTGTTCTGCAGCGAGCACAATGTAGTGCGTATGGATCAATCCAAGCCTGTGTTATGTAATGTGGGCAGGAATTTTCACTCTTATGTCATAATTTCAAGACTACTCAAGTATTTAAACTTAAGAGGAGGTCTATGATTGGCTGAACTTTCAATGTTTATTCATCCGTGACACGCAGATAAAAAGGGAGAATTTGGTCGTATTACACAAGGCCTTTGACAGATATTAAGTAATGGTGGTGTGTTTCAGAAGATGTTTACTTATATTATATAACAACGTCATCTCAATCTAGTAAATGTGCTGCTTAAAATACAGTATACGCCGTGGCTATCTGCAACCCATGTGCAGAACGTTCATCATATTGTTGAATGGAGAATGGATGCCCGTTCAGGGAGAAGTGGCAAGCGGTATTGGGCTTGGTCAAGATGCAGATGGTTCCCAGAGCCATGTCAAATGCAGGGCTGGATCCAACCAGGAACGAGTCTATTTTCTTTTGATGGCCATTCCACGTAAACGTTTGCTCCACCATTGGTAGCTGAAACATGTTGGTTGACAGCTGAATATAGGTGTACATCTAAATTGTTATGGTTAACGCACTTCTGGTATAATGGGTAAAGCATATTTTCAAAATACCAATTCTTACCATTTTAGGCATCATTGCCAACACCAACCATCAATCATTAATTTAAAATAAATTAGTACGATCCACCGATAGCATGGTTCGTAATGTAATCAAACGCTTAACATATTTACGAAACAGAAAGTATTTGAAGAACACAGTCGTATGTCTTGTTTTCTCTCTAACTAAAACATGATACGTAATAGCAAATAATTTAGGGGTGACAAACATTAGCAAAGGTATACATATCGTAAAGTGGCTCCTTAACTCTATAATATACTAGTATATACTCTAATGCCAATATATCCACCAATATTATGTATAACATTTCTCTATTTTATTATAATTTTCACATATAGCCATACTCACTGGAAGTTTCTTAAGATATCCGTAATAATTTAGGTGTCCAGACTGTTCTTCTTTGTAAAAGCGCAACCAGTTGTGGAACCCCTCAACGATGTTATTTTTGTACTCGCCGACGAAGACGTGTTCGAATCCACTGCTGTCTCTAGAGTTGCTCCCTGACCTGGAGTACGGCTCGAACCACAGAGAAAATATCTTATCCCGGAATGCGGAGCTCTCGCCGCTGAATAGATCTGAAAGCGGAAACCATGTTATACATATAAAGTGACCGTGAACGTGGACATTAGAGACCTTTGGTTTTCACAAGTTCACACTTCAAACCGAGAATTCCTGTGAAAAACTGTGACACTATTACATGGCGGCATTTGGACATTTACATACTGTAACACTTTTACATGGCAACATGCGAATATTTACATACTGTGACACTATTACATTGAGACATGTAAACATTTACATACTGTGACACTATTACCTGCCGACATGTGAACATTTCCATGCTGTGACACAATTGCATGGTGACATGTGAACATCTACATACTGTGACACTATTACATTGAGACATGTGAACATTTACATACTGCATGACACTATTACATACTGTGACACGTGAGGTATTTGTATGCGTCCGTCATGACTGGTGATGCCATTACAATATCCAGGAAGTTATCGATTTCGATTCTGTCTGATGACGATATTGGATCCGCCCGGCCCCTGGTGGGGGAGTAGTTGTTCCACAGCGCCATCAGTGCCACCCACACAGGGCGACTCAACTTGGCCGCGTTCACGGTTTGGAATAATCTGTAATGTGTGTCAAGGTTACACTTTGAGTTGCAAGTAATTGATATATAAAAATATATATATTATGCTATTAGAAGAAGAGTCCATGTAGTGATTAATAATAAGAAGACGAATTACATTAATAATAATAAGATGAATCATTATTACAGCAATGATAATGAAAATGATAATGGTGTTAGTAATAATAATATAATAATAATAATGATAATAATAATAATAATGAGTATTTGTACTAGGGATCATTGACATGCCACAATAGTAGATGGCACTATTATACGCTAGTGAGACTTATTATATATCATGGTTGATGATCTACTCACTTATTTCCAGATACATCATTGAATCTTCCTTTAATAGCCTGTCTGCCAAGATCAATAGTGAAGTCGGACAAGGGAACTTTGTCAGGGTCCTCTTGCCATAGTTTGTCAGCAATGGCCGAGATGCTCACACACCCGGACGAAGACGAGTGTCCAGTGCCTGTAGGACGAGGCGTCACGTGATGCCCATGCCCGGAATGACCTATCAGGAGATAGACAATATTATTGTTTTTCTTAAAAAAGCCACCCCATAAAGCTATATATTCTATGTCAATATACGTGTTGTCGTTACCATTCATTGTGCCATGAAGCTAATGGGCCACGAGACCAACTTCCTTGAAGAGCAACGGTAGAACGTTGGACTTCGTGGCTAAATGTCCCGGGAGCCCCGCATCAATGTTCGCGAAAATGACCTTTGTGACGCAATCTTGATATGATACGCTATTTGTACCTCACTAATACCATTTTGATGTCAGAAATATTCATATAGATATGAAGGAATTAGAAAACGAGATAACTTCTCCCTGTCTATAATACCAATTTTAAAGGCAATATATGGTTACCACATCATTACGAAGACCACGACACATAATGAGTCTATAAAGTGTCGACACTTTTATTTAAAATTGAACGAAACCTTTACTGATGTTTAAAATAGTGATGCATATTATTTTACAAATTAAGTAAACATAAAAAAGTGCATACCGCATACACATGGTCTGCTATTGAATAGTAGAAACTGAAATCAGCTTGTTTCACTAAGTCGAACACTGCCTGAGAATGCGGACATATTATAATAAATTAAATAAACAGCTTGCTAATAACTAACTGATGACATGCTGGTGTCTCCAACTAGATTTCTATTATCACTATAGATGTGTCTTACATGTATTAAACCAGTAAGCCAGATTTCCGTGCTTACCTCATTGTTAAGAGTTACATTGAAAAAATACAATAACAACCAAAACAGCCATCAATTACATCAATGGTAGCTTTCCTGCATAGTTTAAATGAATTAATTATTTGATCAGCCTCTGGTACGTCACTGAGATTTAATACGATTATCATGCATACTTGGAAATATAATCATTCACCAAATTAAAACTTTCCAATGCTAACACAGACGGACGAACAGATAGAAAATAACCATATTAAAGTGGCAAGACTATCTTTACATGTAATATTAAATATTTTTCTGCATAGTTTTACTAAAATCTGAAAAGAAATCTACCATAATAATATGCCTGTTCTAATTACAACAGTAGTTTGTTCTAAATACAGACTTCCACTTCCCCCTCCCCCCCTCCCCCCCCCCCCGGTCGGAATGGCATTATGGGATACTGGGAGCAAATGTGTGCATAAAACTGTCGAATGTGTCAGATAGGCGTTAAGCAATGTAGGTAGGTGAAATTAATATGAAAACAAAAAACAAAAAATCATATTTCAACAAGCTCCGTTAGTGAACATTGACCTATGCCGAGATTATCTTGCCACTACCCTAAATTCACTAAACTCACTTCTTCACATTTACACAGAAAGGCGTTGACATGACAGGAAGAGTTAGATGACTCTGTATTTTACTTACAGACGCTTTCGAAGTCTTGACAGCAGTCTCGGTACTTTCCACACGCATAGTTACATTGGCACGGCTGGCTCTTACTTAAATGATGGTAGCATTTTCCTACACAACTCGCTGCATCTGCAAATGTAACATTTGGAGACTCTGAAGGTACATGTACTTGAACAATCGATGATTGGGGATGCTAATTACTGATATGTCTTTGTGGGTTTAATTATTTCATTCTATATATGTATTGTAAGCTATGTAGATATTTTCTTATTAACAAATAAAAATCAATTAATTTTCGGGACATGAAACGATGCACCCGCTAATTAGCATTACACCCACCTATATAGATAATCTACGTTCTAGTTACGGTGGGTACCTGCGACAGCAGGATATCTAAGAAATATTGACCTATCCCAACCGTTCCCAAACACTCCTATATAGAGAAAATTAATAAACTGAGATCAAGCCTGTGAAGACCTTCCTATAATGCGCTAGATAATTTATGTCAATAATATATAGCTTGTCAGTTTCGTAGAAAATGTCATGGGGCACCATGGTAATTAAACAGTGTATAGTCCAAGACGACGACACACAATTGATAAAGTACAGACACAGCTCTAATTAGATTGCATGTTCATTTTACACAAAACGAAGCAGTCGCTTTTTAAAAACAACTTATAACGTAGCCGTAACGGAGCGGTAAATACTTAAAATAGTCTATACGTGACGTGAATTACGCCAAGGTACATCACTTGGATGTTTCCAGTATACTACGTCTAAAACCTTTCTTAAAATGCATTATTCTGCAATCACATTCTGCTGATTGTCGCAATAAAAATATAATGCCCTTTCTCAAATTGGGAACACAAAGAAGTAAGTTTGTCTATAAGTATTATCTTACCCAATACAAAGCCGCTAACTGTGTATATACACAGACAGGAAATCACCAGCAACACCACAGACGTCGTCATCGTCTCCGGGCCGCAACAAATGAAGTTCCAGACACATAGTCATTTTTATATCTATAAATAACAAAGGCAAATCTATATAAGTAAAAAACAAAGTGTTTGAAGTATACTAGTCTTGTATATACACCACGTGATGTATTTCGTTGTGGAGTACACCTGTACTTGTGTGAGCTGCACCTCTCAGCTGACCTTCGAAATATTCCCAAACCATGACTTTGTGATCTGCATATTGACTTTGTGATCTGCATGTGACATGGAAGACGCAGGACAGGTGTCACACATCATACTAGTAGTGAACGCTTTATAACATTACATTAAATACTTGAATATCCTTCGATCGGTCAGTACAGTACGTATTTCATCTTGGTATGTCTGTACATGCATGTACATAACTGTACAATATGCACATACACAGACAGGCAGAAAGGTAGGCAAGCAGACAGATAGACCAGCACGCACATACGGACACACACACACACACACACACACACACATACACACACACACACACACACACACACACACACACACGGAGACATTCAGACAGACATATGCAGACATAATAGTTTCTAACAATGATCATACTCTGCAAGTCTTCCTACAACAAAGAACCAAGCTAAACACAATCTTATCATGAATATGCTACTTACGTTTCACACAGGAAATATGTATCGTGCAATTGTGCTACGACTGGAGTAAAAAGTATGTTTAATTAAATTTGATGATTTCTGCACATGCAACATTCGCTCCTATATATGCACATGCACACAAACACACACACACACACACACACACACACACACACACACACACACACACACACACACATACGTGCACGAACAATGGCACACATAAACACAGACAAGCACGGACTCAATGACAGAAGTCAGTATACATTAACAAACATTACCATACATTATTTAATAATCAACCAATGATATCGTCAGTGCACAAAGTGCATTTTTCTTGACAGGATTAATCTCAAGGTGTGCTCAATGCGTCTATTTTTACCTGATTGTAAACGTGATAATACATTCTTTTTCTCTGTAATGCCATATGTGTGCCAGGTGTAAATATTCTGTATATTGTAAATAATTGCCATTTTGTATATTCTATTATATTTTAGCATGTATTCGATGAATAAAACTCTACACTTCATATACCTGTCTGTGTTGTGTTTGCTATCTAAAACAATAGGTACATGGGTCATTTTAAGCATATAGTATAGGGTAGTTATTCAGCCAGTTACGGTTGGTTCGGTTTCTATTGCCCTGCATCGTCCTGCATCATATTTTTGTAACCGCTGGAGTATTGGGGGATTCACAAGTCCAACACGTGTGACGGGGGGAGGGAGGGTGTGTGTGTGTGTGTGTGTGTGTGTGTGTGTGTGTGTGTGTGTGGGGTATTTATTTGCTGATCTTAACCACAGTGGGTATGAAGACCCGTATCCGTCAACTAACTATAACACTAGCACTGACACACCCTGAAACAACCATGTAATTATAATTACTAAATATCATATAATAAGACATCAATGCATAGTATATGGCTATGACAAATTTAAACACCGATTAGCCATTAAAAGAATATGAACATATAATATGACCAAATAGATTCGGAATGTTGTATTTCTGTATTGTATAAACCATTTGAAATGAAGACACATATATCTAAGCCATACATGTTAAACATGGTTTAACATAAATAATTACGAGTACAACTATACATTCCGAATTACATAATATAGATGTAATTTACATATTAGCATTTCAACAATTATGCACCTATACAATAAATTGGAAACTAACCATGTGTGTGGCACTGAAGTGTAATAACCAGTTGATAACTGCAACGTACGACAATAAACATATATACAAATAAACAGCGGGTAAGTAATAATGACAATATAAAATTATTGCATGAACATAATAACATTCATGACGAAAGATACTAACAATGACTTACCCGAATATTCAAGTATATATGTTACAGTCAATGTCTAAAATCAGGCAATGTGTCAAATGAATTTCAGTGAATTTCCATTCATTCAAGCAATGTTTAACAAGCCTGAAATGACAACAATTACTGCCTTTATTTGACAGATTTACTGGCGTGAGTTTGATGAAAACAATTGAAGATAATGCGTACGTTTTTGTAGATATTCACACGGATTGCATACATTTTTATATGAATTGTGTGAATACCTATAAAAATGTACACATTATCTTCCCTTTTCCCCAACAAACTCACGCCAGCCAATCTGTCAAGCAAGGGGAGTCATTTTATCACTTCAGGCATTTTAAAAATTGGAAAATGGAAAGAAAGTCACTGAAAGGTTCAAACATTTTACACATTGCCTGATTTTAGAGATTGACTGTAACATATATAAACAGACAATACTCATTAATTACTATGAGTAGACAAAGCAAATTAAAGCACACAAATGAATAACAATTCACACTAACTCATTCATTTCTTCATTCCAACATTCATTCAGAACTAAACTAGCAATTTACCCATTGTATATGCTAACCTAGTGTTAGACATTTATATTGAAAATATGATTATCGCATTACTTTGTCTGGATTCATACTAACTCACGTTTATCGTTTGTTAGAAAATATACGCTTTACTATGTATGTGTATAGAGATATTTAGGCCTAAATTACAGACTGAGATTCCTACAAAATACATAAGAAAGGAATTCCGCATTTGATAGATCTAGATCATATTATTATGGAATTGAGTGGCCTCCAAATTCATAATTACTTTCATAGCACCTGAACAAAACAGAACAGCACAGAACAATACCAGTTAACACATAACTTGAATACCGTACACAAGGGATACGTGAAACCACCCAGAACGTTCTACACGTTGCCAATACATTGTCATTGGGGTTAGGCGAATTTTTCATGAGGAGGTAATAGTTAAATAACAAAATACGTGTATACTATTATTCAACATAAATTCTTCTCCAGGGCCGGTATTCACGAAGCGTCTTAGATTTTTATAAGAATTTTCTTAGAATTATCTTAGCCACCCTTAAGAATTCTTAACTAGGCTAAGAAATTTCTTAGCATGACTTGAGAAAACTCTCAGCTAAGAACGCACGTGCTATCAAAGAATTTTCTTAGCGGTTAAGAAATTGCTGAGAAAATTCTTACGTGACGTTCAGGAAATCCCCATGCTAAATTTAGTAACAGTGTCATTGTTAGTGGAACTCTCCAAGATGGAAATTGAAAAGTTTGATCGATTGTAAACATAAGCGTAGCAGACGATTTTCTCCAAAAGAATAGCGATTAACATTGTTTGACATGGAAGCAATGTAATTTATGGATTTTGTGGGGATATGATGCATGAAAAGTGTAATATTTTGCAAATTATTGCATTGACACTATAATTTGGCACACCCTTCACATTCTGTTGGAGTTCCTCATGGCATACATCGGTTGACAAATATCCTGACGTAGCTGGTTTTTGCCACCAAAATAAACTTTGTGTCAATACTTACTATTGGCGGGAATAACAATAATTTCAATTATATATCTACAGTCAGTTATTCGACGCAATTTAAAATTTATGTTGACTGTGAATTAAATATGTATTTATTGAAGGTTCATTAGTGATCTACATTGTCATTACCCAACATTGGCCCAACGGTGTAAACCACTGTTGGAAGCCATATTGTATTTTTTTTCAGGCAAGCCAATGTTAGAAATCCATCTGTGGGCCAGAATTGGGCATGCATACATGTACATCAATGGATCAACATGCTTTGAGACAGAAATGCAATGTTGATCATTATCCATCATGAATCTAATATATAAAATAAGGAATGTTCACTCCATTGTGAAAACAAGTGTTCATATTAACATAACATACACTATTGTCACAAAAATATAATTTACTTATCTTGAAACATTTAATTAATATAAGCTATATTATTATCTGAAAACAATAAATTCTATGTTTGGATGAGTATTTCTAGAGCTGTTTCAACCAATCAGGAGAGATTCAATGTCTAGACTATCTTCCTGGTGTACCACCTAACATAACAAGAGGCCCATGGTGCAGGTAGCAATGCATATTACACCTGGCCCGCTACGTTAGTCTAATATCAATTAGACTCTGCAATGACTTGCGGAAAATGGGGCACTTCTGACTTGCGGATATCAATGCTTAACATTTAGGCCCTATAGTGCAGGCCCCAGTTTCACAGTGACATCCTAAATTTAGGAGCTCCTAACTTTAGGACCCAGTTTATCACCTCGTAAGTTATATGTCGATTAAAGAAGGGATAAGATTTGTGATGTCGTCGTGAAACACTTGTTACGAGGTGACAACTCTCAGGACTGGTTTAGCAGCTTATAATAGTTAGGAGGCCATTGTGAAACGGGGGCCAGGAGTATTAGATAAAAAAAAATTGAATAAATTAGTAGAAAGCTGAATCTTTCTGGAGAGCTTATTAAACGACTTGGCAAAACTGATGCTATACGAGACTGCCAAGCATAAGGTAATATCATTTTTGCCAACTAGTTTAATAAATTCAGTAATATATGAACAGGAATGTGAGCTATTTATCACATATCTGTAGTAACTATTGTAATATCGATTGTCAGTCACAAACACTATCTATAGACAAATGTCTTGGGAACTGGATTAAAGCACGCGGACAAAATATAATTCCAAAGTAACTGTGTAAAAATTAATACATGTGTTTGCATATTTAATTGAATACATATTTTAACTGTATATTTGACAAATTAAGTCCCAAGAAGCCTTAAAAGAGGTCCAAAAAGACTTTGGATGGTATTTGCTACAGAAAGGTATTATTGCATACGTAGTATATTGTTACGCTAAAGTTTTCCACCATCGACTTGGCAACCAATCAGGAGAGATTCAATGTCTAGACTATCTTCCTGGTGTACCACCTTAACATAATGATTTTTCATAATGGATTATTATTTTTCATTTCTTACCTATTGAAAGTATACACTAACTTTATAAGTATTACGCATCGTTCCTTGTATCATGAACTTTCTTTACATGTATAGCATTATAATAATAATAATAATAATAATAATACCATAATTACCCTAATAGTTTGAACAGGAGAAAATAATTAAATTTTTAGCTGTTCAAATAATTAGAAAAATACGAAAATTTTAAATGACCGGTGTTCGTATATTAAGGACAACCAAATTAATGTACAAAATATGGCTGTTTCTGGTGTGATTAACAGCACTCTGGTCATTATTATTTCATAGTAATACAGTGTAGTTTATTTAGTACTGTTCTGAAGGAAATTTACATGCCCCTATGGGTGAGATATTCCCGCTGTGATGTAAAGCATTAATTCATTCATGCATACATACCAAAATGCTGTGCTGATAAAAAAACCACATCGTTAGCGATGGTAGATTCCTAAACAGTCACATTTGGGCGAAATCTGCCTGTAGCGACGTATTAGATTGTTTCCTATGAACTATTGTTAGCCTGTTAAAAGCAAATTGTATTTTACATCTATATTTGATAGACAACAAAAAAAACATCAGTTCATGCTGGTTCGGGCTGGTTTCGTACCATTATTTTGATATTTTAATGGTTGATCAGCTTATCATTGTGTATAGCTCATAAATACGGAGAGATATACATGTATACTCATAAGATGCGATGTCTGTAGAGTGGCAATGCAGTTATCATCCTTGGTCTTGTTAGTACCAGCCGGTGCTCGCAGGGTTACTCCAACAAGGGTTACTGCAACATTCAGCGCTACGGATGTTGCGCGTTTCCTCTTGCCGTAAATTAACAAGTCGTGAAAACTACAATGGTGCGTAGACGGAAGTTCAAGGACTTGATGCACGTTCTCCCTCCAAAGCATTTTATGTATTTTGAATAAACGTATAAACATGTGCACTGTCAAAATATAATGTCAGGCTTTGAACTGTTTACTTTTAATGAACCAGAAGAGAGGTAATTGAACTGCCTTCTACGCAACTAGGACGATTCAATGTATTTTTCAATAACTTCGTTCACAGTTATGAATTCAATTCAATTCTGTATTACTGTAATGTAATATACATTATTCCAACTATTTTACTTATCATTGAATAATTATACGTAAAGCATTTTTCATTTTGATAAAATGTATAACTGAATGTACATTTATATATCTCTTGTACCACACTGTGGGCAGCAAATTAATACATT
>JAUTBT010000729.1:0-29419 GCA_032361225.1 Lepetodrilus schrolli | reverse complement strand
ACTTAGGAGGTGATAAACTGGGTCATAAAGTTAGGAGCTCCTAAATTTAGGATGTCGTTGTGAAACGGGGGCCTAGCTGGTGTTTTTTGTGTGTATTTTTTGTTGTTGTTTGTTTTACAAAATGTTTTTATAGCTAATAGTCAGCTCGCTGTATGACGGCAAAAGGACGTCTAGAATGATGATGACTTTTATATAGCAATCTATGACGTCATGCCGAAAATGGTCGTTATGCAGGTGTTCGTAGATTGGCCATAACTCCACAATGCTTTAAAAAAAAAATTAATCTGGTCCAGTTGCCCATTGTCCAAGATTCCTTCAATACATTGATATCAGTAGCAAAGGTTCAGCTCTCTGTTGGTCCACAAAAAGCGTCAAAATGATGACTGTTATATAGTGGCGTGTCATTCTTGGTCCTTATTATCGCGCCATCTAGCGAACTAATGACGCACGGTAGACAACTCACGTTGGTTCCTCATTAGTGATAGAAACACAGAATTATTACATTTATTCTCATATATATGTTATAATACACAATATTGCAGAAGATACTCCGTGAATGCCGTTACCACTAAGGGAGATAATCCAAGGTCTTGTGAAACTGATTTCATGCAGGTCAAGGATTGGCTGCGGTGACGGGTCTGGGAAGAAGCAATTAATTAAAGTTCTTGCCTCTGCTAGAAAATGTCGTTATCTATGCGTTTAGCACAATAACGAAACTGTGGTCACAGCTACTTTGAAGACGTATTTCGATGTGTTTTTTTGTTATTTTTTTTGCAAACCGGATATTATTTCTTTTATTTTTAGTTGACAAAGGCCATGAAATAGAAGGATATAACGGATACTAATAAATACAGAAAGTTCCATGTATGGATTGTTAAGGTATAATTTAAAATAATAAAATGATATACTTCGGTGAGCTGGTGGCCGTGTTGGTGCAGTGACATCTCCAAGCCTTGTCAGACACGGGGCAGTCGCTCTTCAACAAACGGCAATATCCGGTCGCATAACCCTTGTGTCTGTATTCAGAATATATAGATGGGGTATAGTCCTCGTGCACTTAATTGTGTCTGCACACGTGTAATGTATAAAGGTATAGCTAACACGTGACTGTATGTCAGCCTCACCATTAAGATAGTCGGTACCTAGGCTGCGTTCAATGTGTCATAGGCTTGTAAGCGGCTTGTGAGCGGCTTGTAAGCGGCTCAAGCTATTTGCTGATGCTATGGATGCTGTGTATTATAGATCAGAGCCATTTCACCGGGAATATAAACACCACACACTGCACACTCTGCATGTGGTCAGACGACACAACCATTAATGTAATATTGTGGTACGTAGTTCAACAAGTGGACTACATACCTAGCAATAAAAACTGACACCTGAAACGCCAAAATACTCATATGATTACACGACATAGAATCCGTTGAATTCTACATAGAGTTAGTTACTGAAAATTCACCATAGATCGGGACAAAACATAAAACATAGAATCTGCAAAATCACAACAAATGCTATGTTTCATGAAACTGATCTGTGTTTCATGAAACTGATCTATGTTTCATGAAACTGATCTATGGTGAATGAAGCTGATCTATGGAGAATGATGTTTAAATGTTCTGTCATCACGAGCTCGTTCTATGTAGAGTGTAGCCATATGACTGTTTTACAGTTTCTGATGTCAATCTTCATTGGTAGGTCTGGACCAGCAAAATGAGCATGTATTACATTACCGAATACTATTATTACATGTTGCAGAATACTAGCAATATGTAACTGAAGATGTCACGTGAGTAGATATGACTAGACTAGCAATAAATAAATAATAATAATAATAATAATAATAATAATGTGAACACATATATTGCGCCAAATCCACGCAAGTTCATAGCGATATATTATTACCCCGGTCAATGGATCAATGTGCACTCATTTCACCGTATTAACTCTCTGGGGAGTATACAACCCAAGCTGCCGGTTATAGGGCGTCGGAAGGTTTCCATTCACAATTCCATCTCATCCTACCGGGACTGGAGCAAGGTGGATCTAAGTGCTACACGATTGTATGAGCTAGGCTCGAACCCAGACCTCCGGTTTATGAGGCGGACTCGCTACCTCTAGACCGCCGCACTCCACTTGCAATATTTGAAAAGGTTGTATGAGTAGATATGAGTAGACTGGTATTACTTGCAAATGTAATATGAGTACAAAACAAAAATGCTAGGTTTCATGACACCGAAAGCCCACCGCACACGCAGGGAATTGTGCTGTGCACTTGGCCACAGCACAATCTCCTCCGTTTGCGGACTACTATTTGCGAGAATTCGGCCACGCGTGGCCGTGTGGTAATTATCTAGCATACTAGATAATTCCTGCCACTCGTGGCCAAATCCACACCGTTTGCGAGGGTTGTGAGAATTCGGCTGAGTACTTTATCTTAGCCGGCCAATGGAATTGCAGGTAAGAGTCACATGATTTGCCTCGGTTTATTGTCATATTTCATGGTCAAACGTTTGATATATATTCAAAGTCTTTAATCATGAATATAATTGTGATATTGTGATATTACTACAATATTCTTAATAATATCGTCCAAATTAGACCGTCTTAATCAAATGTATTGCTATATAAAATATTGGCCGGACAGCCATCATTGGCCACTATAGCTTGGCCACAGCTCAGTTGAGCTAATAATAATCCAATTCACTGTATAAATATGTCAATAGGATTATCTCTATAATTAGTACCATGTATCTAATTGTAATTCGCTATTTATTGTTTCAATTTTGCAATGGCAGACTTTTAGTCTGCAGTAGTTTTACTTACCAAGTATGTTTTAATGTTTGTTAATATCCATAGTAACGTTGTATGGGTATATAAGTGATGTCTTAATATGTTTCATAGTCATGAAAGATGGAGAATTATATTTAGAATCAGTAGAGGAAGAGAGGTGTCCTACTGTATGGCAAGATGTGACAGAATGTGAGAATAAGTTGTAAAATATAATGTCGGAATGGAGTTGCAAATAAAACATCAACAAATCCATCATTGTGTCTTCCATAGCCGGAAATGCAAGAAACACTTTTGAAAACCCCCTGCTACATAATCACCGATCAAACGTTTGAACATGAAATATGTCAACAGCCCTGATTGTAGGCCCTGAGCCTTTAACTTTATGTCAACTGTCACAGTCTGATATAAAGATGGTCAATATTTTGAGATAATATATATTTATTTCAGATTCTTAAGCTTATATGACGGCTTGTCAGTTTAGGGCAGGAGGAAACCTCAAATCAGGCCACACAAGATAACATTGTGTTGTTGTCCTATTGATATCGTACTTTGTTAAACCTATGTTTCGAAATTTTCGGGAACCTGCCACCACACTATATAACGGCTGCTAAAAATGTTAAGTTTTGTTCTGTAGAAACCAGGAAATCGTATTTCATTATGCTTATATTAATAGAATTCCGAGAGCGTGCCTCCATCGGAACCAGTAGATAACTAAGATGCTCATTGGCCAACGACATTCAATATTCATACCGATTTGAAGCATACAGTTTAGTACATTAATATTAGATGTAACATGAAGGATATTTCTTCACAAATATATATATTGAGACCCCACACCCCCACTCCTGCAAATGGACCTAGATCCGCCACTGAGCTAGATGTATATTTGCAAGAATCCAAGCTTTCGCGCTTCAAAATGCCTCATAAAAACATCAATGATGAAGATTGCTTGTTTTCCTGTCGATACTTTTTGTCTTTATATTGAAAATTAAACTTTTGAACAGAATTCAATGTGACATCACATAAAAAAGATCGCTCACATTACTCAAAAACATGAGTTATTCCTCTTTTAATCAGGAAAAGGTGACCAGCCATTTGTAAATCATGTGACTTGTACATGCAATTTCATTGGTCGTCTAAGCTAAAGTGCTCAGCCAAATTCTCAGGAACCCCGCAAACGGTGTGAAATAGTAGTCCGCAAACGGAATGCAACCTGCTGCGCACTCTGCCACGCGTGGCCAAGTGCACAACACAATTCCATCCGCGTGCGGCGCGCATAACATGGATGCTCAGAAATAAACCCGGGCAGCCGGGGTGAAAGTGTCGTACCAGGATCCTGGAACAGGACACGTGACTAGTTTTACTGTTGTAGATATGAGTAGACGGGCACTACTCACACGCAGAGGTCTGCACAAGACAGCCATAGATACCCTGTGGCTCCTGCACTCCACTGAGAACACCGACTCCAGGTGTCCCAACACGTCTTCAGAGTGTCGATCAACAACGTCTCCGACGGCGTCACAGCACACAACAGAACGACCACTGCGATGGATAGGATGAACAACGATCTCATGACTGTATGCGCCTGTAAACACCGGAAGTAGAAGACTTCAAGTAAGCGCTATCTATTGTCCAATGCCCTATACTGCGAGAAGAATAGTTGGCTGAAGCCTGTCTTTGGACCTGGAAGACGTTGAATGCCCTGGCAAGACTGGATAAGTGATGGTAAGCTTTAAAATGGCAAGAAGAATTTTGCATAGGCAAATCCTTTTTTGGTGGGGGAAATCTTTCAAATTGGATGCTCCGAAATGCAATATACTACACTATTTGGGTAAATATAGTATTTGTGCATTCTAATATAATACTATGTCCTCATTTATGTGAATTTGTGGTGTTGTTTTTCACGCTCCTAAATTTAGAAAAATGTAAGTTTTGTTTTCCTAGTATGACTTATGGTTTCAATAAGGCAAAGTTTTATACTGCTTGCATAAAAGCGTGTGCATCCAATAAGTATCGACTCTCTAACGTGCTAATTGATGGGCTTTTATGCAATAATTGTACCATTGCATCCAATTTCTAAACATAAATTTGAAGTACAAATGTTAGGGTTGTTTCTCTGAGAGCAAATTAAAAGAAATGGTACAAAACTGTGACCTATGAGGGGTTAAAGTTCAAATTGGTTAAAATACCTTAACACGCATACCACATAGTATCTGACTAAAGCGGCAGTTTACAGAGATATGAGTCCTAGAAAATACAAGAAGCAGATAACAGTGAATAAACTCCAACATCTTTACATTTCATTTCTAATCAATATGAACGGGAGCTATATGAATGACGTATATCAAGTTAGCTGTATATGGGTGAGCAAATATAACAGCTTTGAAAATAAACACATCAGGAACTAACATCCAAACAAAGAATGAATGTTTCACTTCTGACATTTGAGGTTGGCTGATTTATCGGTACACAAAACGTGCAGAAATGTATCCACAGACATAAAAGGTCCTTGCACACAAGAATTTCGCGGCGAAAAATTCGTTGATGTACGTCCTGAGATAGAACCTTATCCCCTCTGGTATATAAGTACTTTTTAGATGGATTTTTGACCGCCTTTCAAAGAGGTAAAGAGATATTATTTTTTAGCACCTAATTTTGGATGCTCAGAATGCAATACATCCATATGTAGAACAAATGTGAGTCCAAATTAGAACAAGTAATTGTTGTCATATTTTTTAACAGCGGCATGATGTTATTGGCGTCATGTACAGCGTCAACTAACTTTAACTTGCCACTTTTACATCCACAAATGGGGCCATATCATTGGCATGACGTCACGTGGACAGCTAGAAGATAGGAAGTCATGTTCGAATAGAATCCGTTCCATGGGCAATAGGGACCGGAAGTAGATACGAGATATCTCGAGATTCATTCAAAATCCGGTCATATAAACTGGTCAAACATCTAAATGCGCTACGCATTGACTGACAGCTGTCGATCTCCCATTATGGCACATGAAAACGTCATGATGCAGAAGTCATTCATAGCAACCGTCGCAAGTCGCATGTTCAGGGGGGCAGCGACAAGAGGAACAACTGTTTCAAATTACTTTTACAAATTGTTCATTACCACCCAGCTGGCTTCCTTAATCATAAATGCATCGGCTTTGAGCCAATAGGGTTGATGGGTACCATCTGAGGGGAATACGGCTCATAGTGATTTAAGGATCTTGCGACACACATGCACTAACACATACATTTGTCATAGCATCAAGTCATCATCAGATTTATGAATTTCACAAGGCACTCTTGGTTTCAAAATGGCAACATGATAATTCGGCAACATGGCAATATGGAAACATAGCAACATGACAATACGGCTACATGGCACCATTGTGGCAACATGACAATGTGGCAACATGACAATACGGCAACATGACAATGTGGCAACCTAGCAATACGGCAGTATGGCAAAATGGCAATATGGCAGTCTGACAATGGACAGCAGGAATGGGGAGACAACTCACTTGAATGACTTCGCTGGCTAGTGATCGGGTTCGCTAGTAGGAAGGCTACAAGAGGGAGAGAGGTTCTTTATATCCATGTAGTAACAGGGCCATGTGCTCTGTTCTCAAGCTAATCAGCGCAAGTCGTTATCTAAGATTTATAGTCGGGCTAAATTCTAGAATTATGAAGTATTTTTCTGTAATAGTAAAGAAAAGAGTTGGGACTGTCTTCATGAACGCACGTGTAGGAACTGTCGTCATGAACGCACGTGTATGAAACTAGATGCATGCGGATTGATCATGTCCGACGAAAAGATAATAATAATTATTATTATTATTATTATTATCATTATTAGTATTATTATAACTATTATTATCATCATCATCATCATACTAATTATAACGATCATCATCATTATCACCATCAGTTTTATAATAATAGTAATAATAATAAAATTAATAAATATTATTATTATTCATTATTTTATTACTGTAAATGTGATAAACACAACGCTTGAAAGTATTCTCTTTCCCTCTAAACTTCTTGTGAAGTTTGCCACCCAAACTAAACTATCATTTTACAGATGCCGGGTTCCCATTCGTACTGCTATCACATGCTAATTGATATGATCCTTGATATAATCCTTGATATGATCCTTGATCTCATCGGTGTATGCAGTTTATATTAAATCATCTCATTTTCCGGGCAGTCAGTTTGTTTATTTACATAGACTGCTAGGTGAGCAGGAGCGTGTGAAATGTTGAGTCATAACATGTGACGTCAATTTGAATACCGTGCGCGCCAGTAAACCGTCTGACTGAGGACCAATTATAGCGCACTCTTCTAACCACGTGACTAACGTTGCGGGGAATCCAAAGGAGGGTCTAGAATATATAGTATATATAAATGAGAAACATAAGCTTCCATATGCATTTTCAAAACAAACGATTGTTTATCATCGACAGGTAAATAGATAGAGAATCTCACCCAAGTGTCTTGGAATGTCAAATATATCAACACGAGTCGTGAAAGTAATTAAATCCGAGGCTTCGAGAAGGGTTTAATAACTTTCATCGACGAGTGTTGATATATCTGATATTCCAAGACACGAGGATGAAATTCTACTTATCACCAAGTCATTAAAGAAGAAAAATGCCACATCATAAAGATTTTACTGTGAAGTCAAATCTTTAGGCTGCTGTGAATTTGCACTGTGGCATCATAGTAATACTACGACATCACAATTGTAGTGATGACACCACAATGGTTGATAGAACAATCAAATAAACAATCAAATAAACCAAGAATTGGGTCAAATGATATCTACTGCTGTAGATATCACTTGCTATTTGAAAGTGATATCTACTGCGAAAAGACAGTATTCGGTGATAAACTGCTATACTCTTTCTAACTTCAACCCTCTACATAAAATAAGAAATACAAGTTTTTTTTGTTTTTCGTTCCATAAAGTATTTACCGAGATAATCTACCAAATAGGGGTATGAATGAATTTAATGCCAAACTTTAAGAACTAGCAAAGGTAAAACTAATTCCACAAAATGTCTTTGATCATAGGAATGGAATAGGAAATTCTTTGTTGGATAATTGGAGTGGAAATTTTCATTATTTGATGTCAAAAACGATTTTTCAGTCAGAAACACACATGACCACCCATACACTTTGAATCATGATTGAACTGAATACTTTTATGTAACATTTCTATAATAGCCATCTGTAAAAGGTATAAATGAACAACTATATGACCCATTAACCTAGGATTTATGATATATAAATCGTTAATAGTTCTGCAAGTTCAAGGAACATATAATTAATGGGAAACCCATTATCGTAAACATCCAAAATAATAGGATTATTTACAAACATTCACTCATATATCGTTCCTGGCCTTTCTGATAAGAAACGAAGTACACCCACTCAAGTTTTGTCCTTTCCAAGCCTGACTATTGAAAGCAGTCCTAAGATATGATCTTATGAAAGCAGTATTTAAAATCCAGTATTATGAAAGAAGTATTAAAAAAAGTAGATTTCTTGTCGTAATATTACTTGGTGATTTTACTGTGTGCCAAATAAAATAGCATAGCAGTGTAGTACTGGCAGACTTCTGAATACTGGCAGACTTAGGAACATGAATACTGGCATACTTATGAATACTGGCAGACTTACGAATGTAAGGAAGTCTGTCTGTTCACCAGACATCCACCAGGGCATGGATAGTATCCAGCTAGCATGCTTTCATCTGTGATATGATATTTATATCCATTTTGAAAATAGTAAAATAGTACACAATAGCACAAGATGCTTCTTCAGAAAGGTGACATTCACTCTTATGTTCTCTACATGGCAGTCTGCTGGCCAGAGATCATAGAATTCTGTCATTAGGTGAATCATACTTGGGTTTAATAGTATTTCGTTGTCACTAGTTGCAGAGATTACTTGCACAAGTTCTACAGATGACGCCCTGATAGTGGACCTATGTATTCCCTGTGAAATCCTGGCACATTGCTTCAGTTTATAGTACTACTACTGGACTTAAATAGAAGAGGTTTTATTTTCATTTTATTTAGAGAAATATTATTCAAGTAATGTATTTTATTATCATGTGAACTCATCTAAGGCCAGGCAGATCTGCATTATATTCTTTATCCAATATTGCAATACAGTCGAACCTGATAACAGTTTGGTGTCCATGAGATTAAGCATTCAAAGCTGGTGTGACAATGTGCTATAGATGTTGTAGACTGTATGTCAGCTGTACTAGTGCTGTACATCTCTGAGCTATTGGGTCCACATTGCTTCCATTTGCTTCCACTCCTGCCAACATTCCTTTATCATTGCAAAGGCATTGATGTTCCTTGACAACAACATTTGAATTATCATATTGAGCATCACAACTTCCCAAGATTTCACCAACTGTTTAACAGCATGTGTTATATGGTAACATCCCTTGGTCTAGCCTAAAGGCTGTTATTGCAGTAGTATATAATGATATAGAAAACTTTACATCACAGTTTAGTGGTTTGCAGTGGTTGTGATATTTTGTATGCTTGCTTGTTTACCTAAAGTATTATCCATATATATTTCCTGTTATGAAATTCAATCATTTTTTTGGTAATCTCCACGTATCTGGACGGGTATTTAATCTTTAAGGTTTGAATTGATGTGTACAGCTGGAAACTAAATGTCTGATGAGAAGAGCGGCAATGTTGAGTTGCTGTCAATAATTTAATTCCTGTGGTCTGTCGCTGTCTGACAAAGCTGATGTGGTGATCACAGATGTATTTATATTTTTTATCATGTATATCACTATTATTTTTGCTTATTTTCCATCTATGTACAATCTTATGATAATGAGAACTAATGCTGATTTAGTACATATTGTCACCATTTCATGTACATTAACCACATCTCTGTTGTGAAGTATAACACTGGATGCATTTAGTAGAAAGAAGTCTACACAAAGTTAAACATTTACACATCTTTAAAATTATCATTATTTATTTTCTTTTTATGACACTTTCACTAAACCTGATAGGTTAAATAAATGAGCAATTAAGTTATAATGAAATTAAATCTAAAAGTAATATAATATTATTAATAACATTTCTGTGAACTGTTACGATTTTATCCTTCAAATATTGCTAATTTCTTGCAAACATGACAATTTGGACATCAATATGTATAGTTGTGTACCTGCAAGAGCAGCTTTCATTTTCCATTACTACTGCTTTAGAAGAAGCCAAAGCATTTATGACTTGTATTTTATAGTGTATTTTCTACTGATGTGCGGGTCCCCAGGCTAAGTGCTATTGATATATACACTGTAGCTGTTTTTTTTAACATGTTGGATTTGTTAAATTTGTTTTGTTTGTCAGATGTGTGTTTAGGTTGCTGTACTGTTTTTATGCACAGTGGATCTATATGCCCAGTCGATTTCAGGGTAAAACCAGGTCTTTCTATTTAGTGTTGGGCCTGTTCTGCCACATCTTTAGCCCGCTGTTGTTGTGGTAGGACTAATGTACCACAACATGTTTGGGCTACCAACAGCATATCCATCCAACTGTTCTACACCTGTTGTGATATCTTTAATTTGTTTGTTTGTTTTTTAATTATGTGAGGCCAGGACATAGATCCATGAGTTGAACACAGACACAATGTAAATACGATGTGACATGATGTGACATGGACACGATGTAAATATCATGGGAGTGGTGTGCAGCATGTGAATAAACACAAATAAATAAATCATACATTGATTATTCTCTTTTACCTTTTGTCCTGACTCTATATCAACTGATTTGTAGATTTACAGAAATGATTGAATGAGTTTGTGATTGAAGGTTTGAGGAAAACATATAGCAACTATGTGTGACAGTAATGTCGGCCTTCCCAAGATATGGGTCACAGGTTACTACAACACCGTTGTCACATGTTACAACACCTGGGTCACATGTTACTACAACACCTGGGTCACATGTTACTACAACACCCGGGTCACATGTTACTACAACACCTGGGTCACATGTTACTACAACACCTGGGTCACATGTTACTACAACACTCGACTGATGGGTGACAGTAACAGCACCTTCAGGCTGACTGGTCCTTCTGTAACACTTCAAATACATTTATTCATAACAAGCCAGTTAACCATTAATATATAAGTTTTTGAAATCTATATTGGGTTTTGTGACATTTAATGTAGGGTCATACCAATGGGTATTTTGTCCAATGGTATTTTGTCTAGGTCATGCATGTAGAGTGATGTTCCCACGAAAAGGCTTATGTTAAGTATTTCAACAACACAACCCGGGTCTTTATATATGCATCAGTTAACTGGACTTTAAACGTAAATGGTGTGTTGTCTGATGAAATGCTAGACTAAAATCACCGTTTGTGTGTGTGTGTGTGTGTGTGTGTGTGTGTGTGTGTGTGTGTGTGCGTGTGTGCGCAACATTTATTGCTTTTGTCTTTAATGTAAGTTTAGTCAGAATATACATAACTAAGATTATCTACCTTCTATTTCACAGATAGAGAGAGATATATTAGTAATTCTGTTTCGTCAGGAAAACATTGGATTTAGTGTCTAAAATTTCATAGACTAAATATTTGTCATGCTTAGGATGTTTAACTGCTCTCGAGAAGGAAATACCTGAATTAGTTTCAATGAAGTGTTTTACCATAGCAATGACCAAGTGGCTAAAACACACACACACACACACACACACACACACACACACCACACACCACACACCACACACACACATACACACACACACACACACACACACACACACACACACAATGAAAACAGAAAGTGATTTCGCAATCTCGTTTGTGGTTAAGATAATCCACCATATGAAGGGATTTTCGTGTCAACAGCAGCTTGAGCATTTGGCCACTACTTGAGGGTCAGGTTTCATTCTCTCGGTGGCGACACAGTGGGATGAAATGAAATCACACGGTGCTGTCGGGTCGGGCAGACACCAGACAGTAACTGGAAGACGGATCAGACAGACATCACTCCAAATGCGAGGTTTGAGAAGCATTTGATGGACAGGTTTGGAGAGGTTCCACTTGTCCTGCAGTAGACTTGGCTCCTAACAAAAATAGTCCTACCATGTTACCATCAAGCTGCTCACACAGCAAAAAGTTAAACGAAGGTGTTTTGTATTTGATTTCTAATAGACGGAAACCTCTTAGACTAAGTCCTCCTAATATGAATCCTCTTTAGCGTGAGGACTTGTACCACATAGCTGAAATTACCACCTTGTATGTAAGAGTGTAATAAATCACCATTCATCAGAGTAAATGACGAGTTCTACACACAGATCGTACCTGGAACTGGGACACGAGTAGTGTGGAAGTATTGGACTACCGTCAGGACAAAGCCCCTAGCGTAACTCAGACATACTGATATCCGATGTAGCTCTGCTGGAGTGAACATCTCATGACGTACTCGACTATCCACGGGCTCGGCAACACGTTCCTGTACGCCTGTGACAAGATTTCATATCCTTCATCGCGTCAGTAGACAGCTTGTGCGAGTCTGCATCTTTGTCTGCATCTTCTGATGATGGTTCACCACGTGGTACTCTGAGTAATGCGATGGCACTCATGGCTTAGCCTTTCCTCAGATTTCGACCACTCTCAGTAGGAATGAGATAGCAGGATGAGCATGATCTGTGAGTTTGAGGAACGATTATTTTAAAAACAGCCTTTGCAGCTATTGTTGGTCCTGAAGACCAATGCCGACAGTAGGAAAATTGCAAATAGAAGGTGAATATGCTCTTGGAATTCTTCAACTACCCTTGTAAGTTCCTCCCAAATACTATTGTATTTGATGTCGTCATACAGTTATAGTTTACAGTGACACGGTATGCTTATCTGTGGGCTCATATGTCTTATCTCAACTGGGTACCTGGTAGGAGGTACACGTGATACCACACCAAACTTACTCTGTTGAAATTCAAGGTTCCAGGTGTATGATCACGATCAGTATAATCCCAGTCCCTTTATGGTCGCTCCTCGAGATCAACGTATCCCGGGTATTTACTCGGGTATCTGACACCACATGTAGCAGGCCCTGCAGAGCGATGCCCATCACATCCGTGTAAAGTCTGTAGTTTGCTCAACTCGGGTCTCGGGGTAAGTCCTACGCAAATGACAGGTAGTTGTCTGTAAACACGTCTGTCAAGCTAAGGAGCCGACTGTCAATACCGCAAATTGTTGTGTGCCTATGGGAAGCACGCTTTGATATGCACAGCGAGGATAATTCGGGTCTGGACCTTTCAACCTGACAATGCGCCGTGTCTTCAAGTGAGATCGAGATACCCCTAATTAGGTTGACTTCAGTCTCTCACGGAAACAACTTATTCTTAAACAAAGCGAAATATAAAATGCAAATTCTCGTTTCTTGACATATTCTCATCTCATCTCGTCATAAAGTTGGTCTACTTCATACTGCATACTATGCATAATATTACCTATTGTATACTCAACAAAATAAATTAAGGGCCAGCAGATATTTTGTGGGGAAGCTATCTATCAAATTTCGGAACTGTACTTGTGGAATCTTGTGCAATTCTTCTTCCAATGCATATGCAAGTTCTCGAATGGCACCTGGATACTGGAGACGTTTAGAAATTCTTTGTTTTAAAAGTAATATAAGAATTGACATGTTCAAAAAGGCAACTGTCCCGTAATTAATCTTGTTGAGTATATGTTTATATCTCCTTTTACTATTTAAAGATATATCTACAAGCATGTCTGTATTCATTACAATGACAGCCAGTATCGTTGTTTGCAATATTTTAATGAAAGTCATAACATTAACTGGTTTCGCCCCATTCTTTCGTAAAGTTTTGGTTGTACCGGTCCATTGAAGAGTGCTCTGCACTATTCATGTTCTTTCCCTTCTTATTCTATGGATATGGCTTCTATGGGGACAAGAACTCATCAGTCTAGAGAGGGGTGGATCGACATCGACGGAACAGACTTACGTATCATTTCAACAGGCAACATTAAAGCAAATGGATGTCGAACGTAAACATCTACTAGTACTGTGTACTTGATGACGTCAATCTAACCCAAATCGCATCTGAACACATATCTAAGGTTTTCTGTGAATGTACGTCCGCTGTGTTCTGACCAGGAAATTCCATTCTAACTGATCACTGTCAATCCCATTGCTGTCGTCTTCATATATCACCAATCCAAATAGAAGTGCCGTAGATTGACAGACTATCAGGTATGGCTTTAATACTTAAAGGACAAAAGGATTTCTTTAGCCAATACTACAGAGAAACCAACACCATGGACTACACTGTCTACCTAGTACTAATCTCTAGCCTTTTGCCCTTTCAGGTTTTGGTCTTGCTGTGTCTATTATATCCATCTTCCGCCCTCTCTTCCAGAGTAGACACGACTTGTATTCTACATTGCTATAAACCACCGGGAGGCTTGAGGTCTGTAGTCAAACACAAGTAACCTTACGGAAAGGCGCATCTCATGTTTCTGAATAGACTGTTGGCACTTCTTATGAGACAAGGCGTCTGTAGACTACTCCCAGCTCTATACTAAAGACTAATGCCCGCACGCCTGTCAGAGGAACCATTGAAATCAGACACACATTGGTGTTTCATGAATCCGCCCATGCTTCGTATCGAGATGATGGACGGTCGGTCTACGGCAGCAGCTACCACGGAATCTACGGAGACAAATGGTCCATGTTGCCAATAAGTGTCAATAGTGGTGCCAACATGATAACACATGTCACAGCAGATTGAATCGTGGTATTTAATATGTTTATTTATAGTTTGAGGATAGCCTCCAGGTCTAGCGCAATGCAAGGTCACGGACGCCTTCGACATTGTGTTAATGCCACGGTCAGAATGAAACAACTGACCAACTCTCCAACAACAACTGGCCATTTCTCTACCAACAGCCAGGATACAATTACTGGGCGTCAGTTTAGTATACCAACTCTATTGATAGTATAATGAATCGCACCTGAAGCCATGGGCGTCAATCAGTAGAAACTGATTTTTGTTTTCTCTCTCACCGCCATGTCGTCATGGTTTATGGAATTGTGAAGAATGAGTTTGTGTCTTTGAATATCAGAAGAATAGCACCATATATCCGAGTTTTGACCCACACCACTATTGGCCATATCTAATTTACTGCAACATATGTATACATTGTCATTAATTGGGATTTGTTATCCATTCACTGGCGAATGTGGCTAATTTTATTTAATTAATTTTATATCACTATTTATTCGTCACCCATAACACGTAACGTTAAACAATAATGCACTCACTCAATATATATTTCAGAGTAGTATTAATAATAAGGGCAAAGATATAAATAATTATGGACGAGTGTAGGGCTATGAGAATACGTGGTGTACACAGAGCATGTCAAGTTTGACTTCTAATAAGTAATGGAGAAATATCTGTTTCAATCCTTAAAGTGAAAATGAAGTACTCTACGGCAATTAACAATTAAGCGCAACCAACAAATGCTGGAGAACATAGGTTGATAAAATATACGAAAAAATAGTTCATTTGTTTTTGTTTTTAGGGCTGCTGAAAGCATAATGATCATTTTATGAAATTAAATTTGAAATTTGAAATAATAGAGCATCGTATGACCAGAATAAAAAAGGCAAACACGTGCCTAATGATCGATTACAAAATCTAATCTGAAATGATACTGGTGAAATCAAATAAATATCAAGCCCAATCAGTTTGCAAGATAAATAAAAAGGCTTCAATAACTCCACACGAAATCACCAAAACTAAGCCGACTTTCCAAAATCTTAATATGTAATAACATAGGTGCTTTAAAATGGTTTTAATAATATCTCGTGTGTTTTATAGCTTCAACTTTTCCTTTGATAATGCTTAGGGATGTAGACTATTATAACAAGGCTAAACATGTCAAATGAATAACATACGTCGATTTGGTTTCTGCATTATTCATACCATGTATTAACATTGTATTATATTTAATCTCAATGCAGCGTGTTGTTTCCCATTTGAAAGTTGAGTCAGACAAGGTGACAATTTGCCATGTGTCCTCCCCCCTCCCAATCACCCACCCTTTTATAGTTATCGTTATTTTTATCTGGCTCGGTGCGAGAAATGTGTGTGTGTGTGTGTGTGTGTGTGTGTGTGTGTGTGTGTGTGTGTGTGTGTGTGTGTGTGTGTGTGTGTGTGTGTATGTGTGTAAAAGTGTATGTATTAAAAACTAAGTAGAAAGAATAACTTCGTCAACTGGTATATATTAAACGAGCATAGCTATTTATACAAGCGGTATCCTTACTATTTGCCTATTTACTCTAAAAGTAAGTATTTATAACTATCAGAAAATAAGATTAATGTTTCGAAAGCAGAGATGTTACTAGCAATGTATTTTCTAACAGAAAAGCTAAATAATTTGATGCGATTTGATAACAAATGATGAAAATGTAGGTGAAGTTATCTTCGATCAGTATACAGTGTCTTGGAATACTCTGTAATAATAATGGTCGGTGATATTGGAGATACAAACACATATTATCAGGCTACAAAAATAATGTACTCGATGTACTTGATGTATCTATAGACCTTCAACTAAAATTGTTTGGTTATCTAATCCATCATTTAATTCTGACTTGCATGCCCACATTGGGCTTCCATTCAATGTTTGTTTGGTATATTATCTTACAGACACAAGTTCCTATGAGAGATAAAGACATTTGTTTTAAAGTTGTAGGATTGTTGTGATGACCGACTGTTACAGATACGCTATCTAAACATAATCACACGACCACGGTGACGTATTAATTAATTTCCAAACTAGTATTTATGAAAGACTCGACGCTATCGGGGTTAACACATTCACTGCTAGCATTTTTATTCAATCCTTAAACAGATTTCATAGAATATATATTATTAATTACATTTAATGAAGCACAGTTAAAAGATTAAAATAGTAGTGATGTTTCTGTCTCATAGCGGATTTTACCCATGTGCATGCTACGCTACCACCACGGCACGTGTCAAGTAATCTGTTCTAGCGTTGTACTAAAGTAATATACTATTAACAAATAAATGATAAATTAACTTCCGGTATACTCAGTCGTACTAGCAGTATCCATTGAGACACATGTACGAGCAGCTGGCAGTGAACGTGTTCATGTGCTACTAGAGTTAATATACAGCTGTACACGGTTGAGTCCTACCTCGCACAATGCAACAGAATATCAAGTTGTTTTAGAATACCGGTATTCTGAACGTTACTCAACTGGCCGTCTTTTACCAAATGTTATCAGTTTTAACTGACAGTGTTCCTATTACTCCTTTCATCAGGACACGGCATTTTGCTGATCTATTCTACATACAAGCCATTCCACGTGTCGGGTGCCTCTGGGTACGGGTGGAATCAGTCGTTACTGTAATAGACACGTCCATACCTATACCTATCTATCCACACACCCACACGACCATCCTCCCATAGATGTCATACATCAATCCACCCATCCATACATCAATATACGTTTGGTGCCAGCTGTTCATAACTCCATAGACACTTTTATACTATGTTTTCTCCCATTGTATTATGCTTCCTGACGTTCACACCACTGCCAGTAAATGCACGGAATGCAAGACGTGCTAGAAAATCTCCCAGCAGCGTTAACTAGCTGAGAAAAGTGACAAATATATGCGATATTTCCTCCCCAAACATACCTATTGGCATTCGTATGAGTTTGTCAACAAAAAACATCCCAATAACATGTTGAGATGGATAAAGTGTGCTGACACTGCCCACCACGTAGAGGAAAACACGCCGAGCACGGCTTGAATCGTACATAACGCGGGCTCCACGCTAACGTTGTCTTGTCCCTGCTACCGACACAAACCAGAGCAAATATGTAAATATACTCTTCCTATTGCATCTATGCTTATGGGTGCTTAAATATGCCTTAGATATGTCATCAATATGTCTTTCTGTGTTAAAGAAAGCTGTTGATGTTCAAACATTCCAATAATGGTTGCCAAGGAATGCCGGTACACCGAGATTCCGAAGCGGTGTAGAGATGACTTGAGTTGGCGACAATGCTCAATGAAGCTACGGACACTCTCTCGTGTTAAATGAAGTGGGATGCGTTCAGTCTGCACTACATTCTACTACAAAACGCTACCTTTTCTACAAAGTAGTGGTTGGCTGAATGGGCTAGTAGGTAAATAATAGGAAATCGATTTGCGCATGCGTCCAATCCATTCGCGTCAAGCTTTGGGTTTTCCACAAAACACTCCGGGGTCCAGACCGGTAGCGAAAAGTAGTACTACATAGTACTGCATATACTGGCTGAACGGCTTTCGTAGCACTATATAGTACTATATAGTGAAAAGTATTGCAGCCTGAACGCACCCCTAATACTATACTTAAAACGATGTCGTTAAAGTGAAAGGACGACTCGAATAATTCATATTTTAGATTACCAAACACACAGAATTTATATCCTTGGTCGTCCTGTCAAATAGATCCAGCTTACTGTCTCTCGTCGCGTACATACAGCGAACTCAGTGGCAGTCAATAAGGTTTAAGATTCACAATACTAAATAATTTACTGTTATGTTCTAAGATAGCGCAACGTCTTCCGTTTGATTAGCCGCGTTGTCCGCCATCAGTAAAACAGGAACTCTATTAGTTCATACCATCAACTAGAATACTTCATACCATCAACTAGAATTCTTAATTAGTTTAAACCAGTCTCTTCCATCAAAGACATTAGTTTGCACCAATAGTTATTTTCAAGGACATTAGGGCACACGTCGTGGCCACAATTTATTAAATTAGTTTAGATCAGTATTCACCATCAATGACATTAGTTGATACCAGAAGCAGGTATAGCTGTATAGTAATTGCCATTACAGGGGGGCATTACTCTATACTATATTGTAGTCTCTATTAAGTATGTCATGATATATGATACTAGTCATTATCAAGCATATTTCGTTAATCTAGTAGCCATTGTCAATACAATTGCATTACTATAGATTGTAGTAATTATGAAGGAGTGTTGGTTAATCTAGTAGCCATCGTGAAGGATATTGTATTATGCCAAGAATCACCATAAATGTCAATAGCTTAAACAGTAAGCACTACACCAGGGACATTATGTTAATGCGTAAACATTCACACTCACTTACTCACAGTACGATCAACACATACATTTTAAACATATTACAATACATGGACTGTGTATTGAATTTGATATGCCGTGTTAATAAATATACACAATATTTGATAAAATGTATAAATCAGCACAAATAATTCAACCTAATTATTTACAGTCGGAATCTGCCTGCAGACCGTGCTGGGGACGTTGAGCTGATGGTCAACTCACACTATGAGCGATGTTAGCCGGGCCGTTAAGGTAGAAGGCCTATGGCGGGTAGCTGTAGCAGAAGCACACCCGCCTACTCACAGTGGAGTCAGGGTACACCAGTTTCAATTAATTCACAAATACAGGACAACCAGTAAACAATTTAGGAAGTAAAAGAACATGCACCGGTCGACCTGAAATTAAATAAATACGGGAGATTTGGAAATAGTTGAAGTTCATGGACGCATGACCAAGTTAGACTGCTTAAATTAGCAATAATTGGTAAATCAGTTCAGAGTCGTAGAAAATAAAGCTCAGACAGTTTGTGAGCCGACCCCCGCGCCATCCACCTGTTTGATTAGTCACAGTAATTGAGCAGTATACAGGCAGCCAATCAGCATGCAACTTGTAGACCTGGCAAGGGGAGAAATTAAGACAGACTTGATGGTTATTTCTATTGATGGAATTCCGTACTTGATACACTCTTGTGATAAGCGCCGAGAGAAACAAAAACATCTTCACTGACCCCCAGCAAGCACGTCGGGCCTGGGGGTGCGTCCAAGTACGAGAGTTCTGGGTGTGGGTGGGGAAACAGTATGCCATTTCATAAGACTAATATTCACTTGACGAACCCGGTATCTTAAAGCGTTCCATTATTATTACTCCGGTCAATGGATCAGTCTGCACTTATTTTCCTTATCAACTCCCTGGGGATAATATGATCCAAATTGCCAGATCAGGTATCGATGCCTTGTTGTAAACGTTTTATAGAACATGTACTACACACGTTAGTCATCTGACATCCCAATCAACACGGACAGTAAACAACTGGTAACTCAACAGTAAGAGTCTAGTGGAGCACACACATGGACGAAGGCATATATGAGACATGCAGCAGTACAGATCAAAGCAATGATGCATAATATGATTTGAGAGGGGAAAGCACTGTCAGCAAGCCGCCCGTGTCTGCACGTATACCAGGTTGTATTGCCACTGAACACTACGTCTTCTACCCATTAACAATTCAATGTTGGCACTATATTTTACAAAAATATTTCATAATATTAATTATTTTTGACAGACCGAAGGCAGAATGTACCTTACGCTTATTAGTGCCAATATGTACCATAAGCAATATCAGTGTGCTACTGTACCATAATCTCAATGCCAGTAATGTCCCCTATTCACAATGCCAGTATATCAGTATTACCTCCGTCCTTCCAATCAAACTCCTACTGGGTCCTCCCAATCAGACCCCTACTGGGTCCTCCCAATCAGACTCCTACTGCTTGACCGTGTGGAGGCGAGGGGAATCTCAAACATGTACACATATAACCCCCTGTAGCCACATGGCGTGCTATGCTGTCTATCCCCCCATCAGTCTCAAACAGACTCCGCATAGCTTATCGCAGAACTAATCCCCCGGTCTAATTAGAATTAACCTTGGTTGTCAAGTACGCTTGTCTAGGAAGCGGCAAGGAGCGTGGCTACACCAGGTCACCATCACAGGTTTATCGTCGTCACATTAGGTTGAAGCAAGGCTAGCTACTGTTTGGAACCCCTTCTACTATCGTATATCCACAAACCAACGTACTAGGTACAGCATAGCCTGCAGCTCAGCACACTTATGCTATCTATAGGTTGTATATCCACAATAAATTTTCTGCTACAACTACCAGGGGCTGACCGAGAATAATATTGGAATAGGTTGGGTGGACTGAATGTGGGTTGGATGCTCAACTTTAAAATGTTTACGCAAAGTGTCTGTATACAAGTAAAGTGGGTGAACTAGAAAGAAGGAAGATTATTTATTTAATTACTAATTTAGATTTCATACAGTGTTGTAGATTATTTGTGGTTTAGAAAGGTTGTTTTTTGAGTGGCGATTGGGTGAGAAGGTATCAGTATAAAATCATCGACATTGACTTGTAATATTTCTTTAGACAGCCCAAGCCACGGTAAGAGGACAGTCAGTCTACTGTTACAGGTATGCTGGTTTCAGAGTCCCTTTAGCATCATTGCATTTCTAACTAGACGGAAACCACTTAAAAAGTTTAGACTGGCTACTGTATCCTGTTTACGACTTCCTCTACGACTCGGCATGATTGCTATGAATAGGGTATACAATTTGCAAAAGATGACATCATGATGATGGTAGATTTTTCGCTTACAAGTAATATCCAGAGCGTATGCTGAGGTCGACATTGAGAACATTAGTATTAGCGCTAAATGGGAAATGTCGAAATGTACCGCACCAACCCAGTATGTTTATCATAACCAAATTGGCTATCTGTAATTCTTAGGGTATCACCATACCCATACATAATGCTACAGCAACGCAGCTAAAACAAGATGCACAATGTATCGGGTGTACGTGTATTGAAACAAACCGTGAGCATAGTTCAGGTTCTAGTGACCTGTAATATGGATCTCTTTGACCACATTACTACCAGAGGAAATTACCACTGGACGAAGCCACGTGCTGGATCCTCTCTGGTGGTGAAAAGTGTGCTTGCCCCGTGACGAGAGCACTACGTGAAACACCAAGAACAATTATGACCATGTGATACAGCATGCAGATACAACAGTATAACATTGTGATATTTGTATTTGATGCTTCATATAACCATCGTATATACTATACTACTATTACCGACCGCCCCGGGGGCCCGGCATCAATGTTCGCAAAAGTTACCTTTCTGAGGCGATATTGATAGGATGCGCTGTCTGTATAGTGGCAATGCAGTTATCATCCTTGGTCTTGTCAGTACCAGCCGGTGCTCGCAGGTTTACTGCAACATTCAGCGCTACGGATGTTGCGGGTTTCCTCCTGCCCTAAACTGACAAGTCATGATATAAGTGAAAGAATCTTGAAAGCAACTTAAAACCCCAATAAAAGTTTCGTTTTTTAAACACAGTACTGCTGCAGTACAGTTTGACTGACTAATGAAGTACTATTCCCAATCAAGCCTGTAGACCTAATCAAAGGACATGACTTCAATAAAGTTCAGTATACTATTGTACAGTTCTCAAATTAGATGGCCATATCACTGGCACTCACCTCTGACAACATTTAGTCCAGGACAGAAGTATTAATACAGTATCACGTATCTATAGTTATAGCAATCGGGGAGACTTATGATTTTGCTTATGCTCATATGGAAATAGATAGCACATTGATTATAATAATGGGAGGACAATTACATATATATTTAGATATTGAAACCAAGAAATTGTATATAATGGAACCATTAGGTAGCACTCTACCTGTTGCCTTTGATGTAACATATTCAGCCACTTGCAAGGATAGTTTATTAGTATCTTTTCCCCCTTTCTTACTCCTTTCATTTGTATCGTGAAATGTTTAACATATTTCTGATGTAATATATTGTATAAATTCATGACAACATCCATTAGGTGAAAATCCTTCCACAGAATACTGTTCAAGAGTTAGATATGCCTCCGTTTTGTATGATTCTGATACATATCAATATAGATACCAAGTTTCATTATTGCAGTGAGGTATATATATATATATTCAACATTTACTAGGGAAATTTGATGTATCTCTTAGTATTACATTAATATCAGTTTGTAATAGTAGCTGTCTCATTAATTGTGTTTTATTTTATCTCGTAATTTGTTTCATACGCCATTCTAAGTATTCCAGTTATCAAAATGCAACATGCCCACTAAAAGCAATATTTTGACATTTAAATAATCATATTTGAAAATGCATCTGTATCGACCTATTCAATGCTCAACAAACAATTCACAGATTATGTCTGGTTTGCTCAATATTGTCCAAATCATGTCTTACCGGTAGTACTCAAAGTGCCATGAATTACAACTAGCCTCTGTGGCTGTATTCTTGTCATGTTGCACATGCATTCCAAGTTGACTATATATTCCATTTGAACCGTGAAATATATCAGTGAAAACAATGCAGAAATTAGGCAACTCATTTATTAGCATTATTTGGCCTTCTCTGGCTACTCGTCCCATATGGGTGAAAATTTCCTGCTGCGACGTAAAGCACTAATTCATGCATTCATTCTATTTTTATTTATTTTTTAAAGAATTTAAATATGAATATATTGAGGTTGACCAAAGTAATGGTAAACTACAGTGTGCATGTTGCCAGGGGTGGCAAAACTGTTGGATGCATATAAATTAGTTTCACATGTTGGTCTTGGAGGAAAATGGTGTTTTTGGTAACGTGTAACGGTACATTCAACTAGTCGGCAGCATCTATTTGAGACAGATAACTCCATGCAGAAAATACATTTAGTAGTTCCATAATACGCTCGTAGCGTATGGGCGAAAGATTCCCGCTGTGACGTAAAACAATAATTCACTCACTCACTCCATAATACGCATTTTGGATTGCCAAGAGCTTTCTGTTCAACGCTTTATTGTACATGTATTTACTTAAGTTCACGTAGATCATAGTAGGAAATGTGGTGACTTGTATTAACATTTGTGTGATCTCTGTATATTATGGATTCTGTACATGACATTTGTGCACATAGCTATTTTACTAACATTATTGCATATTATTTGAACAAATTCTAGACAAGTCTCTACAGATGCTGTAGTCTATACATTTGTATATTGTATTGCTATTGGACTAGTTGAACAAATTGAATGTAGGGCTACAGAGAATTATTATCAGAGAATTATTATAGCTTTTGCATTGGTTGCTGCAATAATATAGCTTTAAGAAATTGGGCCCAGCTTGTTTTAGTAGTGATACTCACTGGTGATTATGATAATGTATTAGTAGTGATACTCACTGGTGATTATGATAATGTCTATGACCTTTTCTCAAATTTAGATTACTCCTATAGCCCTGCCATCAGAGTACTAAACCCTCATTCTGGCAATCTGGGTTTATTTCAGGGTTTATTTTCCATGACTAACATTCACTTGTCACATTAATACCACTTCGCAATTAAAGCAGCCCTTCATTATCCTTGTCATGTTATTAAATTTACATTTATCATTAACTTTCTCTCATATTTTATTTTCTCTGGCAGGAATTTTTGTTTAGTGGGAAGTTAAATATTGTGTAACAAATTGAATAGATCTCTTTTTGCAATCGAACATCATCCATAATATTCTAATTAGATGCTCTTGAAATGTATTGCTCATTATAATGACTGCTGCAATGTAACACAACAATTCTCATTCATTATGATAGTCAGTGTTCAATAGTGAATATCTGTTATGTGACGGCTCATCCTGATGACAAAGTAATCCTGCTCAAATATTATTTTGAAAAAGTTGAATTTATTCTATTTTGCTACATGTTAAATATCCAAGTTTTTGTTAATATATAGTCTGTTTTGTATCATTATTGTCCACCATAGCCAAAACACATCTTTTCTTAAAGAGATAAGTTAATGTTATTATGGGTTTTTTGTTTTGTTTTTAATTGAGAAATAAGAGGCCCCATAACATAAGATTCTACCTACTGTGATAAAAACTTAAAGAACTATTTTTCTTTTTAATTATCAATATTATCAGAGTACAATATTCTTGCCCCTCTTCAGAATCGCAAATTTGATTGTGCACAGCTTCAAGGAAATATTTGATTGTCTCCCCTGTGTGATGCAGAGCAGGAAACTTGAAATTATTCCGTCCATAATTAAGTCCGTACATCCCATTAATAGTTTGACTTACTAACTGTACTGTAGTATATCTCATGAAAATTGCAGATATCTTCTCTCTTTTTTTCAAATTTGGGTTGCAAGTAGTTTTTGGCCTTCATAAGCAGTAAACAGTTCAAATTTGTGACCTTGACATTAATATCAGTTATCAATACTGAAAGCATAATACTGTATCTAATTGATGGACATAATTCATTCAATTATCAATCACATAAACTGGTCTCGACCTTAGCTTTTGGTGTTAGTTCAGTATCTCATGTACCCATGGGCATATCTTATTCAAATAAATATTCCTTCTCAATACTCTCAGATTGGAACTGGAGCTTAGATATTTGGACACAATCTGTGTTGAGCAAAGAGACTCCAACTATTTAAGGAGCTTAACTTGAGTTCTGAATATTATTAGATTGATGACAAGTTTGATATTTTGCAACTGTGTTGTCGCTAGTCCATTGTTGTTCAATGTTGTTGGACACGTTTTGACTGGCATTGAAGTGTAACCTACAGCATGGGCATGTAGCCATCTTCAGTAGAAACTACCATACTCGCTTTCATGTTTACTACAAGTCAAGAGTTGATCTCAACATGGTCTCTCCTGTACGACGGCTTAACTTTACGGTAACTCCAACCTTAGCAATGGTGTACGTCGTCTATGACTACGGTTGGAGTTACGGTTACATTAGACTTACGCGTGTCTTTCAGGAGTGCTATGATGTACTAGTATTAATGTCATCTTCAGATAAGCAACCAGCTTGTCTAGTACAATGTTCTCGATATCTCCAGTGTCGTAATTCAAATACACCCATATATATTTCATATCATATGTACTGAGTATATCTTAAATATATCCTTGAATTTAGCAAGGATCGTCATAAATGGAAGTGTTTCAGTTACAAGTTGCTCACCTTTGATTTGTATCATTTCCCCCCAAATGAGTAATGAATACCATTACAGCACTCTAATTTCAATAACACAGGTGCACCCAATTTTTTGTGTGTATATATAGCAGTGCCATACCAGCCGTACCACATTTGAAAGATCCTAATATTCCTAGGACGTACCGTTGAGTTCTTAACACAGAAACCCTTCCTCCTGGTCAACCAGTCGGAACCAGATCTGGGGGCATGTTCCCGTATGGCGTAACGGTATCGTTATGCCTTCGTGGAAGAAAATCTTATGATTCCAAAAAGAGTCGAATTTTCCTCCACGAAAGCTTAAAGATGTGTTACGTATACTATAGCTTCGGCAGCATGGCCCTAGAATAGTTATTGGAATTAATCCACCAAGGTCAAGGCTAATAGTTGTATGTATTCGTAAAAGAATTGGAAGTTCATGTTTGTAATATGGACGAGATATAATCATGTACCTAATCTGATAGTGCTATGTATTTGATTCGCAATTAAAGTTGATGATATTGATACATTCATGCGTTATTCTTCATTTGCAAACTTGGACTAATGGTATATAATAGACCTACCAGTGTAGACGCGCCATTATGCACGAGCCATGTTGACATACCTATAGCATTTAGTCCAACAAATCACAAATGACTTGAAATGTCCGTCTCGCAACAAAATATTTATGCCCACACAAAATTATCTACAATCTAAAATGCCATTGTAATTTAACGATGCTTGTTCAGGATTCTTTCATTTCCATCTCTATAGGGTAGTGGTCGCTCACAGCCTGGGCCTACAAGACAGAAGCAGAGTGTGCATCTGGTTCGACCACCAGCAGTAACTGCTCCGAACGTTTACGCTAATCTACTGTGATAAATTAGCGTAAACATTAGGTACCCTGTTACCGTTGCTGGTAAAGCATAGTGCCGGTGTATTCGATAATGTTCACGGTGGGTTTTTTGTTTTGTTTTGGTATTTTTTTTATTGAGGTTTGAAGTCGCTTTCAAGATTCTTTCACTTATAATATATCACGACTTGTCAGTTTAGGGCAGGAGGAAATCCGCAACATCCGTAGCGCTGAATGTTGCAGTAAACCTGTGGGTACTGGCACTGACAAGACCAAGGATGATAACTGCATTGCCACTCTACAGACATCGCATCCGATCAATATCGCATCAGAAAGGTAACTTTCGCGAACATTGATGCCGGGCCCCCAGGGCGGGATTTGAACCTTGAACCTTGGCTCCAAAGTCCAACTGCTCTACCACTGTGCTACCACCCGCCCTAAGAGCTTCATTGAATGGTGCCCAGTGCTGTATCACTGCAATGTAGGCCTAAGTCCCGAGATTACGAAACATTTTTGAGTACGATTTCATGATCAACTCAAAACCTTTGTTCACAAATCCCCATATTTAATTTGAGCCGAGCATAAAATCAAACTCTGTTTTGTAATTTCGAGGCCAGCCATCTCTATTGGCTGTGACCAGCAGGAAGTTCAAAGTACAGACTGCAGACAACCAGGAATATCCAATAGTATGGTATTATGATCGACTAGTCCAGGAGGGAGGCTTTAAGGAAAGCCCCGTTTCCTTTGAATTGGAAACACATGTATGCATTTGCAAAGGGCTACCTACATCATGGAAATTGCAAAGTTTTGTTTGTATTCTGGCTTAGAGCCATTCTCTACAATCTTTAACATGGTTTGACAGTTTATGGCAGGAAGAACCCTATGTGTTTCAGCATTAAAGTCGGAGGAGACAATTCCATGTGGGCCGACGCATTGGGAGTGTCTACTGCTACAATGTGAAATTGTACAAAACATACAACATTCTGGTACTCAAGGAGACGTATCATCCTCGGGCACTATCCCGATTATCAGTTTTCCAATATTTTATGGTTAACCGTCATGCATAAATGTGACTTTTCAATGAGGGTAATTATGATTTTTTTTAAAATGAACGACAGAAATTAATTAAATAAATAACAAACAAAAAAACGATTCCTACTGTGTCCATAACATTCACTTTGGTGGCAAACGTTGGGATGGCTGCCGACGGACTGCTGAAGTCTTTCCGGATGTAGATTCTCTGTGTCGAGGTCGCCACAGTTGTCTGAATCTTCTCCTTCTGATCAGGAGGCTTCCGTTCTTGCTGCACTGCTGTTAACACAGAAACACAGCGTGAGTACTGGACGGAAGAAACACTGGCTTTTGTACACTACAGAACATTATCTGCCTGTGAGAGAGGAGGAATGTTAGTGCAATCAGGGGAGACAACTCCATCAGCATTACAAGTCGGAGGAGACAATTCCATGTGGATTACAATATCAGAAAGAGACAGCTCTTTGTCTATCGGAGGTTTGAGACACAGCAAAAGGTTCAGACCAATGATATTTTTTTCATACACGTCTATTAAAAACTAAACGTGTCCAAAGAATAATTTCGAATTTGACAAATATTATTTATTAATAAACTGGATGCATTTACCTTGGAATAAATATCATTGATAGTCTGCCAAGTTTTAATGAGAATATTAATGTTCTTGTTCCAATACAATTTAATGAATCGTGACTCCTTGAACCGTAAATAACACCACCTACTTCGTACAGGGTGCTGTGCTAGTTAGTTTGATGTGATCAAACAGTGGCACCCCGACGTTTGACCATTGTGCCACACACACCAACAGCAGAAAATTGACACGCAGCAAAATGGTGACCAAATTGTACCAAGGACATTGTTGATTAGTCGGACACTTACTCTAAGTTTTCCTAGCTCGGTGCTGACATTTAATAATGGCGTTTTTAACGGTCAGTATAGTTATTGTAGTGTACAAAAGCCGATGACATGTTATCTTACCCTCGTAATACGGAGAGGCTTCTGAAGGAGCGTCGCCAGAACTACCCACGAAAGCTAAAAGAGGAAAGGATATGTGTTCTCACTCTCCACCAGAAAACAAGAAGGAACTTCAAACAGAAAGGGGATCATACTCATTCTGTCACTGATTACCAGTCTGGACGATTCAGTGTGTGTGTGTGTCTGTGCCCGTGCGTGTGTGTATGTGCGTATATCTGTGTGTGTGTGTGTGTGCACACGTGTATGTGTGTGTATGAATGTGTGTGTGTGTACATGTCCAGCTTTACATATAATAAATGTATGTGCGTGTGCCCGTGCATGTGTGTGTCTGTACGTATGCCCATGCGTGGGTGTGCCCGTGGGTGTGTGTGCGTCTGTGTGTCCGTGCGTGTGTCTCTGTGTGTGTGTGTGTGTGTGTGTGTGTGTAAATGTCCAGCTTTATATATAATAAATTTCTGTGTGTGCCCGTGCATGTGTGTGTCTGTGTGTATGCCCATGCGTGGGTGTGCCCGTGGGTGTGTGTGCATGTGTGTGTGCATGTCTGTCTGTGTGTGTGTGTGTCCGTGCGTGTGTGTGTGTGTCTGTGTATGTGTGTGTGTTTGTGCGCACGCACGTGTGTGTGTGTGTGTGTGTGTGTGTCCGTGCGTGTGTGTTTGTGCGCACGCACGTGTGTGTGTGTGTGTCCGTGCGTGTGTGTGCGTCTGTGTATGTGTGTGTGTTTGTGCGCACGCACGTGTGTGTGTGTGTGTGTGTGTGTGTGTGTGTGTGTGTGTGTGTGTGTGTGTGTGTGTGTGTGTGTGTGTGTG
>JAUTBT010000728.1:0-11073 GCA_032361225.1 Lepetodrilus schrolli | reverse complement strand
GTATTTCCCGTCGATGAATCCCAGTCATTCTCACCTAATCTTGTTCACCTTGACAATAGGAAGCCTACTCGTGGTATTTTTTTATCATGTTTTTCTCTACAGGTTTGAGATAACAACTAGGAAGGAGTATGGGGTGATATCAGGTGTTCAGATGTGTGAAGGTGGACCCATTGAATGGAGCAGAGACCTTCCCGTGACATCCAGACTTACCAAGTATGCAGTTCATGTCATTCGTGTCAATTACACTGTATAAGCTCCACCTACTTAGTCAGTCACAACAACAATGGCGGCTAGCTCGACAAACAAACGAAGGCAAATATTCTCAAAGCTAGGAGTTTTCATGTTGGCTTCAAATGAGAAACACGGGAAGACAACTCACTCAGCCGCCAGGGTACAATTTGCCAGCTGGGTAAATGAGCTGTATTCCAAACAAGAAGATGGGAGAGATGGCAATCTTCATAAGCCTCCCCTAATTGGAGACCATGATTGCATTGTACACATGGCATGTTTAGTATTGCGATACCAATTTTCTCTAAGCTGGACTTTGGCATGAACAAGTCAGTACGGAGTGAAGTTTTCTTGTATTCCTTTTACAGTATTCATATGTTTAAACATGTTTTCATGCTATTCATGTTTTAAAAACCCAAGGGCAAAAAAACTTGCTGGAAAATTTTGTTTGAAATAAATATGAGCCTACCCAGAAGAATAGAAGCCAGGTCTGAGAGTGTCGCACAATTAAATCAAGCCCCGTCTTCTATTCAAGGATTTACAGTATATGGTGTATCGATTGCAAGCACACACTTGGGGAATTTGGTCACTTCTGATAAATGCTATCTCTCTATTGCCAGTGGCATGAAGCTGTTAGTGACGACTCTACTGGCTGGGCTACTGGAGAGGAATCCCGAGAAGAACCTGCTGTTTGAGCAGTTCTTCCACCAGTCGGACACCATCACCTCCAAACACAGTCTGTGTGTCTTCTGTCCGGCACTCTGCTCCACTGTCACCATCTATCTGGACGGCCACGATGTGTGAGTGACGCCACCATCAAATTTATTATTAATTTATTAATCAGGGAAATCCATCCATCGCCTGATTTGTCTTATGTTGGTGCATATTTATGTCTATGTCTATTGACCTTTTGACTCAATTTGTGATTAGGTGTTGTCATTGACCCAGGCCATGTTTAAGAAGACAGGGTCTTTGTCTAGAATATATTACTATGAATATTTCCGGACCTGTTTCCTCATCCATTTCCTGAACTGTTTCCTGAATAATCTCCTGACCTGTTTCCTAACCAGTTTTCTAACCCATTTCCTGGCCTTTTAATTATGCTTTCCATGACCTGTTTCATAACCAATTCCCTGATCTGTTTCCTGACCTGCTCCATTGCCTGACCTATTTCCTAATCCATTTCCTTTTCCATTTCTTGATCTGTTTCCTAACCCGTTTCCTGACCCATTGTTTCCTGACCCTGACCCATTGTTTCCTGATCTGTTTCCTGACCCGTTGTTTCCTGATATGTTTTCTGACCCATTTCCTCATCTGTTTCCTCTCCCGCAGACTGTCCAAAGTCCAGGAGAAGATCGCTGAGCAGACTGACATCATGGCCAGAGATCAGCTGATCCTGCACAACTCTCAGCCACTGACCTCCATAGTTGACCCCATGACCGCCGTCCATGGCTACCCCTCGGACATCTCGCAGACCCGACCACTCATCCTTTACAACAAGTCTGACGATCACCTCTGTTACTGCAAACCTGCCCGAGGTATGCACGTTTTCTTATGTTGAGTGCCAATGCAATTACAGGAAAAATGTGCTCTGGACAATTTACTTGAAAGTCGACCACATTGTGTATAAGGGATTACAATTTTACAGTCTTGAGTTTTCAAAGAATGGCATTGTACAATTGCAAAGTTTTACTAATAAATGCTACACTAGCAACAAGAAAATGTACTCTCGCGGTACAAGTCGTTCACTTAGGGCTGGTAAAATAGCGTTCATGATCCTATACCATGCAATATGTATAAAGGGAAGCAACTCAGGATCTCGCAACACTACGTTTTTGTTCGTATAGGACTATTTCCTAGTATCCAGAACACCGGCTATCTGGACGTGGATTCAAGTATGGCCAAGAAGTGCACCATCGTGGTATGCTCCATCACTCGGACAATCAGCACGCTATTACAGAGAAGTGTACTCCTCAACTCCGCGGTCAAACAGTACAGGTGAGACGATCAAATGATCAAGCTAGAAATCTGTCTGTAGAGGTGAGATGATCACACTAGAAATCTGTCTGTAGAGGTGAGATGATCACACTAGAAATCTGTCAACACTGCAGTCAGACAATACAGGTGAGACGATCAAATGATTAAAATAGAAATATGTGAAAACCTAGGTCCAGTAGAAGTGAGATGCTCAAACTAGAGATCTATCAACACTACTGTCAAACCGGTGAGATGATCAAATGATCAAACTAGAAATCTGGTGGCACCTCAGTTAATGTTTATATTTGTATAATGCCAATATCCAAGAGTACTCAAGGTTGATGAGATGATCAAACTAGAAATCATGGTCCAGTACAAAGGTGCATTCAATAACTGTGAATGGTCAAGAAATCTTGCAAACACTGGCGAACATTAGGGGTGCAACAATTCATCGGTGCATAGGTGCATCGCAATACAAAGCTTAACGTGTCGGGAAGCTACATAACGATACAGATGTATTTTATTCGTGGAAATATCCAGGCTGTTTTGTCAGCTGTCCACCATAACTTCCGATACATAATGTCCAATCTTATCAAAACAGCATGTCATTGAATAAAGTAGTACGGAGTAATTACCACAAAAACAAAAATTAATTTATTTTGTTGCATAATTAATGCCAGGTGTCTGTGCAATTAATGAAATACATTTTGCAACCGAGATTCGGCCAAATCATCGGTGGCTATATTTAGGCTTCAAAGTTTCTGATCAATCACATTATTGTGGTATCGTATCGCGTATCGTATCGTGATGTGTGAATCGTGATACGTATCGTATCGTAAGAAAATGTATCGTAATGTCTAGGCAAACTAGGCAGTGCTTTCTGTATTGTGTGCCACAGCAAATTCACAGTTATTGAAAATGTAACTGAGGACCGTGCCGATCCTGGCATTCGAACCCGAGTTGCTGGACTGCGAGTCCAACACTCTAATAACTGAGACAAAGGGGCAACCACTCTGGCTGAGAACAGTAGGGGCGTGGTATATTTACATGACTACATCCTCCTCCTCATGGTGACTTGTTGCGGGTTTCCTCCTGCCCGAGACTGACAAGCCATGCCATAAGTGAAAGAATCTCGACAGCGACCATTTAAAAAGAAAAGAAGAAGATATCTGTCGACACTAAGTTGAGCGATCAACAGCACTGCAAGCATCATAGGTTGCATTAAATGCACAAGGGAGATAATTCTCACAACAGTTGCCAGTTGTAGCACACATTTGTAACCAAAATTTATACTAACAGGCTATCCACTTTTTATTTCAGTCATGACTTGAACATCCGAATAAAGAACATCTCCCTCATAGCAACCAACTTGTTCCCATTCTGCCAGGCGACACAGAAATGGCACGAGAACTTTCTTCGCCTTCAAGGGCAGCAACTCCGCACGCTCCAGCTTCTACTCAACACTGGTCTGGGATGCGACCACCTGAAGACACTTGTAATGAAACTGCAGGAAACTCTGAGGACTTCGCAGGCGGAGTGTCAGACTGAAGCGCTCAGAGTACGTGTGACACGGTCAAAATAGCTTTTAACGTAGAAGAAATGGTATCGGTTTCTTGGTATCAGAAGAAGTAGAATTATGTCCTCCATGACATATCCAAAATCCGCTAAAATACAGGTTTACTTTTTTGTTTCTGTTCCCAATTTTATGTGTAAAGAATCCAATACCATTATATGGCACTACTATGGAAACCTAAGGACGAGTTTTACACATGCTAGTTGTAGCACGGCGAACACAACATAAACCCTATTGATTAATCGAGCAATATAATTCTTTTGTGAAACTTTGTGTCACCTTGCGCCGAGATTACGAAACCTTTTGAGTACCATTTTATGCTCAAGCTTAGATTTTATATGTGAATTTGCAAATAAAACCTTTGAGTTGACCCTAAAATCTTACTGGTATGAGTTCTAATGGAAATGAACCTGGCCCCCCATTTTGCAATGGCCTCCTAACTATTTAGGAGCTCCTAAACCAGTCCTAAGAGTTGTCACCTAGTAACAAGTGTTTCACGACGACGTCACAAGTCGTATCTCTTCTTAAATCGGCATCTAGCTTAGGAGGTTATAAACTGGGTGATAAAGTTAGGAGCTCCTAAATTTAGGATGTCGTGAAACAGGGACCTGAGCTTCTTGAGGTGAGATCATGTGTCTCAGTTGGATGATATTGTCATGTGTTGTCATGTGTCAACAATGTTTAATCTTGGTCTTTTAATTTGCTCAGGTACAGACACTTTTAGATCAAAGCAAGCTCCTGCTGGACTCACTGAAAGAGCTGCAGCAGAAGTGCAACAACTTGAAACAAGTGGACATGGCCTTGACCTCAGAACGATGGTAAGGGGAGATAACTGCATGGGTTAATATCAATCGGCTCACCTCGGGACTACTTCCACTTTTCTCCAGTAAAACCCTCGGCAATCGCAGGAGCAGTAATCTTACCAGGTTCCGGGATAATGGTGATTAGTCGTCATCAGCCTCACCACTCCGAATGCTCGGAGGGCCTATTTTACACTCTTGATTAAACAATGACATTTTATCATTTGAGAGTGATAAATTACATTTAGGAATTAACTTCAAGATAGTTATATGTAATTAGAAACCATAATATATTATGATTGTCTTAGTATATTATCAACTGATTACAGGAAGTAGTGTAATCTATATTAATTATATTTCAACTACTTCCTGATTGTTAGACAACGGGAAAAACTGCCGATATATAGTTTACTGAAATATGTACTATTATATAATCAAAACATGCACTAATCTAATCAGTTATTGGAAATACTGCTAATAATTGAGCTAGGGTATCACGTGACTGTCACGTGACAGATGTAGTTCTAATATGGCAGCGACCGTGAGATTGCTGAGAGGACTGTGACCCAGTCTCGTAGATTAGCCGAGTGTGGGGGGTGAGGGGAGGTGGTATAAGGTTATCAATATATTACCAATTGGCACAATCCCCTCGAAGATGACCAATATTCGAAAAGAATTAGGCAGAAATATCTCAAGATTTTTTACAGGCCATTCACGTACTGAAAATGTATTGGAAAAGAGTCAATGATGTCATTTTTCTTCACAGGTGTGAGCGAATGCAAGTGGTACGCAATAAAACGAAAACTATTTCGTACAAATTTAGGGAAGACAAAGCTAAACGTGCACTCAACTTCAATGAAAACCAGATACACAAGATAGAACGGTGAGATTGAATTAATTGCTTGTCAAATAGGCATACAAAGGGAAATGTTACTTTTCCAGGGCCACTACAAGCCCAAATTTGTTGATGTGGTGCTCTACTACCCAGAATTTAGCAACAATATATGAGCATAGGTATAGCAAATTTAACTGAATTTATTTAATACGTGTGGCATGACTGAAGAAAAGATACGGAATTCCTGGTCAAGACTGCTGTGCATGTACCGCAATTACCCTAATAATTCGAACCTCTAAAATGTGAAGTCCTAAATTAATCGCTGAAAAAAATAAAATTCTGACCCTAAAAATATGAATATTACCAATTGTTTTTAATCGTAAGTTTCTAATTACCCAAATGCAATCATTGTTTTTCAAAACATTTTTTTAAATAATTTATTTTAATTTTTAAAATCATTCGTTTATTTACCATTTCATTTACAACCATATTTTCTACTTTAATTTGGTTGTCCCTAAATATATGAACACAGATCATTAATTTTTTTGGGTATTTTTATAATAATTCGAACTACAAATTTAATTATTTTCTGTTCGATTTATTAGAGTACCATAATTAATGTACATTAACTAAGCAAAATACTTGTTCCCATCTTGCAGGACAAACCTAAATGAGATGTGCTCCAAGGCCACGTCAATCCTGGAGACGGTAGATGACCGAGTCAAGTTCCAGGCATCATCGTACAGGGAGTGGTACTGGTGAGTTCTTAAAGGCTCACTACTTATACCTGAATGAATAGTCAAAGCGATTTCATACGCAATACCATGACCTTGTATTAATAATCTGCTACAAAGAAGTTGTTTTTGCCATCTGTAATTTTGACCTTGTTTTTCAAGCTGCTTTTGAACTTGACCGTGACCTTGTATTATCGTCTGTTTGACCTTGTTTTTCAATCTATGACCTTGACCTTGTCTTTACCAGCTTTGACTTTAATTTGTTTTTTAACAAATCTGTAACTGTGACCTAATTTTTAAGGCTGTAACCTTGACCTTGTTTTCCAAGCCATTCGTACCAGTGCCGAAGATTATGTGAGAATCTGGAGAGTAAACTGAAGGTGTTGACAGACAACCAGTCAAAGTTTGTCAACAATATCTGCCAGGTCAGTATCATGAACATCATATTTATTGTATTTTTCGGAGTACATTCCCTACATTATCATGTAATCTTGGAATGGAGGCTAAAGTCTTTGTGAATGAAAACCGTCACGTATGGGTGAAAGATTCCCGCTGTGACGTAAAACAAAAATTCACACTTGTGAATGAAAAGCATGAAATCGTACTCAATATGGTTTCGTAATCTTGCAAATAATAATAATAATAATGTAATAATAATAATGTGAACATTTATATTGCACAAAATCCACGCTACTTAAAGCGTGCTCATAGCATTGCAATATTACCCCGGTCAATGGATCAGTGTGTTTTACGTTATTTCCAGTTTTGTCACAAGTATCAGTCATTGGTAGATGACAAGATCAAGCAGTTGGAGCACGACTCGGGAATTGCAGATCTCAGTCTCGATGAGTATGACAATTTCACAAAGTTGGACGAAACTGTTTCCAATGACCAAGTTACGCTGTCAAAAGTCGATGAAAGTATACTTGAAGAGTAAGTTGCATTAACTGAATGAGTTACTGTGGAAGAATGAATGAATGTGTGAAATGTGCTTTACGTCACAGCAGGAATATTTCAACATTAAGCACTAATTCATTCATTCTTCAAAAAAGAAAGTTGAGTTGGTGGCATACAATCACAAGTTTCTTGACATATTTCATGGTCAAACATATTTTACCTGAAAGTATGTACATTTGATTTGTCTACACAAGTATATTGGGCACCAAGCTACATTTTCCGTATGTCTGGCATCAATGTTTGTGAAAGTTCCCTTTCTTATGCGATCATGATGGTATGCACTGTCTGTACCATGGCAATGCAGTTATCATCTTTGGTCCATCAGTACCAGGCGATGCTCACAGGTTTACTCCAACATTCAGCCCTATGGATGTTGCAGGTTTTATGTTTTAAACCCGAAAATTTAAGTTCCTGATTCGATATTTTCTTGTTTTAGATTAAAGTCATCGCGTAGCTGCCTGGAAGAGGTGATGGTGCTTATACATGAAAACAATAGTGTTCTTCACAGGTAGGTCAAAGGTTACTGAAACAACGTACACTCGTAATATGGACTGTAAGTCTCATCTGGGTCATATCATGTGACTACCGGTGACACCTAATCGAAGATATAGCATTAGATACTTGCTAATTTAATGAAAATCGATACAGCATCATATGTGTTTGAAAATGGAACTGTATACTTTGATAAAAATATTCCATTGAATGTAAACCAGGATATGATCTGTAGACCATATTTTATTAATATTATAGTGCAGTTTGCTAGTGATGCTTGTAATGGTTGATATGAATGACGTCTGCATTGGGGGATTTTCACATGACATCACAATGGGATATTGTCAGCTGTCAAATAGGGGACTAGTCATCAGCAGTCATCATTGGGGATATTCTTCTAAGTTTATCACTACGATTAAATATAAGATTGTCCATACTGTTTAACTAGTAAGAAACATTTGTCTTTTCCCTATGTATGAATCATCGCATTACGTGCATGCCATTTTTCTTTGCAGCAACTTCAAGAGTCTAAGCATAGACAGTGCCTCTGTCTGGCCTCAGCCCGACATTACTTAACCCTTACAGTGATTAAAGAAATACAGTCTTTCACTGGCAAAAGCCTAATTCTGAATACTTTTCCTGATAGTCTTATAAGCAACAGTGTCTTCCTTTCTATTATGATACTTACTGTATTGAGCAATTTTCTGACATTCTGTATCAGCACTGTCCTCAGTTCTGTTTCGATTGACTGAAAAAGTGTCTTCCTTTCTATTACGATACTTTACTGAATTGGGAAATATCTTCAGTGTAATTTTCCGACAATTCTGTAATGGCAATGTCCTCATTTCTGCTTCGATTGACCTCTTCTGTGGCGTAGCGGTTAGAGTTGGTCTGGAGAGTATTAGGTCGAGTCGTGTGCTTCGAGTCCTGGCTGTGCCACATCAAAAGACATTAGAAGACGGTGCTTGTTGTTCTCCTGCTTGGTGCTGAGAATTAATATGTTAAAACAAGAATGACTTGGCTTGGAGTCAGTTAATAACAATGTGAGTGGGATATTCGTATTCTAACTTTGGCAGGATATTCTGTGTGCTAGCACCAGCAGCCTATGGAAATCCGACCTAGTACTACTGAATACAAGACTTGATATGAGTGAGAGGATCTTGAAAGCAGCTCTAAATCTCAAGTAAACCAAATATTATTGTGACTTTTAGCCAATTTGATCACATTAGACTAAATCATGTTGTTACCTATTCTGATTGGTACCTCATTCCTGTAATAGTCGTTTTTAAATTTGGACTTGGGTAAACATAAGTGCTAGTTGAACAGTTTGAATATAATGTTGAACCACATGCCCCTGTTTTCCATTACTTTGTACGTTCCTCTTCCCATGTGATATGGCAGTATTGAAATTCCTGCCATTTTCCCTAGTGGCAAAAATGTAGATAATTGGATTATCTCCCTTTAATATTCACATTAGTTATTTACTAATCTGACATAATAATCATTATGACATTATGATAATGTCAACTGGATTGATAATGATGATGTAGACGAAGAGATTTATATCAGGCATGGCAGTTTTTTGCAGATTTATTTGTCCATGGGTTGATTTATTTGCCCAGGACTTTGCTTGGGTCCTGCAACTTGGGCTAGTTTTCTGTTGAAATCACAATTGTCTGTTGCCATGTCTGCTTTACACTATTGTTTACCCTATGTCCTGTATCACCCTATGGGTGGTGTGTCCTGTATGGGTGGTGTGTCCTGTATCTATTATAGTATCTATGTCTATCATGAAGTGCCTTTTTCCGCTATTCATTGCTCCTGTTGGAGATAATGTGTCATATTATCTATGGCTCGGGTGTTGGCAATTTTAGAAATACTGAAGTCACTATACATATATATTTATTGCTGCAGCCATTTAATAACATTACATGCATGTCACAGGACCTGCCGATCCTAGGATTCGAATCCGAGTTGATGGATTGCGAGTCCAACGCTCTACCGAATGAACCAAAGGGGTAATCCCTCTGTCCTAGACCAGTACGAGCAGCTTATATCTCCCCCTGCTACATGCATAATACCATGCTTTTGGCTGACAGGACTGAAATATGTACACACTAAAATTAATTAAGGGTCGGCAGGTATTTTGTGACCACATTTGTAAATTATCCTTGAGGAATCTGATGATGTTCTTCAAGTGTGTCTGCAAGTTCTTGAAGAGTACCTGGATCCTGTATGCATTTGGAACTCCTTTGTTAAAATAACACAAAGATGAATTTAAATGTTCAAAAAAGTTACTGGCCCTTAATTAATTTTGTTGAGTATACCTGTCTGTTGTGATTTTGATTGCCATACTGATGTTTCTTGCTCATATTGATGAATTTTAATGTTCAGAAAAGCTACTGTTCCTTAATTAATTTTGTTGCGTATACCTGTCTGTTGTGATTTTGATTGTCATACTGATGTTTCTTGCTCATATTGACCAGGCCCAAGACGTTGTGAAACACTTGGTACGAGGTGACAACAGCTAGGACTGGTTTAGGAGCTCCTAAATAGTTACGAGGCCGTTGTGAAATGGGGGCCAGGGCTGCATTTCACGAAATGAGTCGTAACTGTAGTCCTGGCATAAATCAAGGTGTTCGTCATATCCTGCTATAGTAAAATCATGGGACTGATTTTATCCTAGGACTACAATACGACCATTTCATGAAACATGACCATGACTTTCTTTGTTTGTCATGTTAGATTAATAAAAAAATCTCTGGTATGGATGATTAAATAAATACATAAATAAATAAATTAATACATAATTAATTAATTTAGTTTTTTTTAAATACTTTAAAACAAATATACTAGAAGAGTTATCTTGTCAAAGTTAAATTTTTCTAAAAATGAATGGTCACTCTGATAGCAAAAATAACATAGTTTTAAAACACATAATTCTCTTTGTCATGTGCATAGTAGGAACGTAACATTTCAACAAAATTATATTGAATATATATATTTTTTATTTTGACAAAATTGAAACATTGCAAAATAGTTGCTTTAACATCAGTCAAATTGTCATGACTTTTCTTTAATATGAATGTGTAGTAAGGGGAAGTAATTGTTGAATTATTGAATTATTGAACAAGAAAATTCCCAGTCGTATATTTCCAAGAAAATAATTGTTTGTCCATTTGTAAGTTGACAAGATCTGACTATGGTTTGAGCTTCTGTAATTCAACTATTTATTATAGGCCTAATGCTATACTGCTTTAGAGGAATTCAATGTGCTTACAATCCCTACTCAATGACTTGTCAATGCATGTCTGTGAATGTCTGTGAATGTCTGTGAATGTGCGTGTGTGTGTGTGTGTGTGTGTGTGTATGTATGTGTGTGTGCATGCATGCATGTGTATTATAGTGTGTGTGTGTGTGTGTGTGTGTGTGTGTGTGTGTGTGTGTGTGTGTGTGTGTGTGTGTGTGTGTGTGTGT
>JAUTBT010000727.1:0-11073 GCA_032361225.1 Lepetodrilus schrolli | reverse complement strand
TCAGCGCTACGGATGCTGCGGGTTTCCTCCTGCCCTAAACTGACAAGTCGTGATATAAGTGAAAGAATCTTGAAAGCAACTCTAAACCCACTTTTTTTTAAATAAAAAAAATACAAATTAAAAAATTATTAATATTTTTTAAAATTATTTCCACAATGTTGCTCTTTTGCAGGAAATTGACTGATGCTTCTGTGATCTGGTGACCATGCTATGGATACTGATTCTGATGTATCGGGATATGTACCAGGCCAGGGTTGCAGTGCAGCTATTAGACTTGTTATCATTACAGTTATCATTATTGGTTCGTCAGTACCACAGGTGATGGCAGGGTTACTGCATCACTGAGTGCTACAGGCCTTTCTCTCCTGCTGTAAACCAGAGAGCTGTAAATGAGTGAAATAATCTTGAAAAGCTGCTCTAACCCACAACTCAAAAGAAAAAGGAAAAGAAAGAAAAAAGAACAACAATAGGAACCCCTGATGAGAGAAGAACAATTGTCTTAGTTGATGTGTGACATGATAGCTGCTGATATTAACATGGTGCATTGAGGGAACACAAGGAACACCACTAGAAACACATCAGAAATATTCAAACATCAGGACATAGACCATTGTGATCAGGACAAAGTCCAGTGTGATCAGGACATAGACCATTGTGATCAGGACGTAGACCATTGTGATCAGGAAAAAGACCAGTGTGATCAGGACAGACCATTGTGATCAGGACAAAGACCATTGTGATCAGGACAAAGACCAGTGTGATCAGGATATAGACCCGTGAGAGCAATCTCCCTGATGTACAAAACCTACATATTTGACTTTCTTCAAGCAAGTTACTCATAAAATTAATTGTAGAATGTCACTCATAATATACGTGAAATTTGACTTGTAATTTTGTTTTGAGGATCATTCTGAATAATGTGTAAGCCTGGGGTGAACCATGTGAGCACAAACATGATAAAAATGAACTCATGGCTGACCAGCCAGACTCACTGATATCTTCTTCAGTGGCCAACCCAGTCAGACTGTTTCCTCACACCGTGATAACGTTCTCCTAACAGCATGTGTCTGTACAGAAGTTACGACTCGTAATGCTAACTGTTATGATCATTTCGTGGTACAGCACCCTGAAGCCTGGGACGGTATCCAGATGTGAAGCAAAATATGAATGTTCAAGAGACTGCATTTGCTATTTTGTGGTACTGTTTACAGTAGGAAGCCTTTGTTAATAAACAGTACTGCTCAGGTGATGTCGTGTCTGTGGCCTAAGAATATCATACTATCTAGGTAGTAGCTAGTTCAACTAACAAAATGCTATGGTGGCCCACTTTACTATCGGACATTCGATTGTCTGGTATGGCCAGTATCTGTCCGATAGAAATGTGGCAACCAAGACATTTAGCTCGCCGAAGTAGGTAGTAGCTAATTCTCATGAAGTATTGTTTGAATATATTGTTGAGATAATATTTCTTGCTTTACAAGGAATCAGTTTGATTCTCTGGATGTTGACATTCTGAGCCGGTGTACAGTGTATTTTTGCTTGAGTTTTGCCATTATAATTTATAGTTAACCTGCAGGTTTGTAACTGGCTTGTATTATACAATTTCCGTGTATGAACTAAACATAATGTTCACATCCTGAATTCACTGTAGGAAAGTACTTCTCAGCATAAATCATGTACCAAAGTTATATTAAGTATTTGGGAGTGGGGGATTTGACAGACAATGATCCCTAAAGGTTAACTGTGTCTTGAACTGGTTTCATTGGATTCCATCCTGCAAGGTTAGTACTACAAAATGTATTCTCTCTACATTGAGGCAATTTCCCCCTACCTGCCAGAAAGCTTTATCCTGTGCCCTTGTCTTGCTATGGCTGGGCATTATTGAATGATTGAATGCTATTATCATGATATTATTATCTTCATACAAATAGAATTGTTATTATTATTATTATTATTATTGTATTACATCGCAGCGGGAATATCTCACCCATAGGCGATGACTACAGCGTTACTCTAAAATACAATCATGCAAGAAAATAAAAACAAGCGTGAAAAACCATGCAAAAAGTCCACAGTTTACATATTTGTGTACTATTTATGTTATGTGATTTATGTCTTTCCACCTTTTATTTCTGCTTGGTTGATTATTGATCTCGGGCCTTTATTCTATCTGTACTGTTGCAGTTCATATCCCATTATTGGTTAGTCATTACAAATTAAACGTGCTGAGTGACCAATTGCCTTTAAAAATGATAAAATTTGAGTAAAATTTGAGTAAATAAATTCTTTAGGTTTGGCGATGAATAAAAGTCCCAGCAATTAAGTCAAAATATGCTTGACCTTTCAAATATAGTACTTTTATCTTTGTTGTTACTGACAAGCTGTGATATGAGTGAAATCATGTTGAAAGTGGTTCTAAACCCAGGATGAATATGTGCACAAACTCATCTTTCTCCATGATGGAAGCAACTGAAATTGCTCTTTAGCCCTCTCCATGCTGGAAGCTACCTGAGATGCCCCAAAGATCAGTGCCTATGCCTAATCCAGCAGGGTGAGGGTTCAAGCAGTGAATGTGATAAATGCATTCTGATGAATGGTTGGGTTGATTATCATTGTGTAGTGAAAACTAGTGTTGAATGGTGAAATGTTAAGTGGTATGGCTGTATGAGGGTGCCTAGCCTTCACCCCTCTGCATCCTGAATACTCTTACGTTTTCCTTGCATACCATTTGCTACACACTTGCATCTGCATCTAACTTAAGGATAAGCCTGCAATACAATTGTGCATCCGGAATACTATAGCATCTCGCGTACCACCCTTCTGCATCCAGAATACCCTGTAACAGGGCCCTAAATCACGTGTACGAAAAGGGGGTGGACAGCCTCCCGTATGCATGGTCGTACGGGGTATGTACATTGTTCAAAAGTAATTATATCCAGTGCTTAGCATATACATCTGATACCTGTCATGACGTCGGTAGTCAGCCAACCGTACAAAATCTTCGCTCTTCACTCGATTTGGGCAGATTCGAAAAATGAATCGCGAGGTTTCTCATCAACACGATACTGCATTTTACTGTGATGCTACAATAAATTCAAGATGTACTACCGACAGTTGTCAGCAGGGGTGCGTTCAATGGAGAATACATACAATACAATAATGTTCTCTACATTTAGTAGTTCGCTGAACGGGTTAGTAGGAAAATCGGTAAGAAATCGGTTTTCGCATGCGTCCAGTCCATTAGCTTCATGCTTTGGGTTTTCATACAAAACGCTAAGCAAGCTTCATGCTTTGGGTTTTCATACAAAACGCTACGCAGTCCAAACCCGTATTGAAATATATGCATACGTATTGCTCACTGAACGGCTCGCGTATTAATACATAGAATACATATGCATATGTATTCTCCATTGAACGCACCCCTGGTGTATGTAGACAATTGGCGTTGGCCTGACTGCCCGATATCGGGATCTTGATCCACAGAACAAATATAGTTCTACGAGAGTCGTAACTCCTATGCGTTAACATAGAGTTACGACGATCGGTGTGTGGAACGGGGCCCATAATATTTGCTCAGGTTGAGGGTATTTGGATGGTAGCAACATTCTTTGAATAAAAGACATAACCAGCAAAGATCCTAGCAGTATCATACTCTGGTCTTCCTGTATTATCAAGTATTTACTGCAAGTGTGAAGAACACAAGTCACTAACACCTTCGGTGCAATGAGAGTTTTACTAGCATGGCACAAACCCATTGAATATATTGTTATAGTTGAGAATGGCAAATGTGAAAGCAGAATATCGTAATGTTGGCAACTTTAATAATAATTCAAATGCAAATAAAGCAATCAGCCGTTCTCGTTTTCGTCTTTCTTTCGTCACCGTCTAGTACAGGATTCAGATTATGTTTTTTCATCATACTTTGAGGGTCGATTGCAACAAGGCGATATGTGCACTTTGTACAACATGACTTTTTCTTTTGTGATTATCCATTATATAATATATAAAATGTGTAGGCATACACTGTATATTCATATTTATTTTAGTAATTGATGATAATTACATACTAGTAACGTGCCGTGCTGTCAGTCCATGATTTGCTCTGTTCTACATACTGCACAATAGGTATTATTTACGTATTTGTAATTTTCACGAATTTAAATATCTGTCGTGAATTTAAGAAATGCACGGTATGACGCTGTACTGCAATATGCGTCGTTTTAGCATTTCTTCTCCGGATGCAATTTCTGGAAATACGTTGCTTATTTTCATTCTGAAATTGTGCCATAATGAACATGCATGTGTTGCATGCAATTTTCTTATAGAAAAACATCTGCTTTAAATACTAAAAACAATATTTATCTCATTACGAAACATGATGGCTTTTAGTATAATTTCTTGTATGGTTTATGTAGCGAAACAATTGGGGAAGCAACTTTGGTCTTGTCAGTACCAGCCGATGCTCGCATGTTTACTGCAACATTCAGCTCTACGGATGTTGCGGGTTTCCTCCCGCCGTAAACTGACAAGTCGTGATATAAGTGAAAGAATCTTCAAAGTGACTTGGGGTTTTAAGTCGCTATCAAGATTCTTTCACTTATATAACTGGATTGCCACTCTACAGACATCGCATCCTATCAATATCGCATCGGAAAGGTACTGTATACTAGTAATATATACATAAATCTGATTGGTAGGAAATCAATGTAGAATCAAGTGGAGGAGATCTTGGAGATCACAGAGCTGGGTCCAGTTGCACGAAGCTCTTGTAGGCCATCTGAATAAGACAGCACTACAACTATTGAACGGCAATTTTAAGTCCCTACAACTACTGTAGCCTACAAGAGCGTCGTGCAACTGGACCATTGTGTCTTCATTTCTGCAGGCACGGCGTCCTCTTTGTCGAAGAAGTGTGGCCAGGTCACATATTGGTAACATAGTAAACATGTGATTCTACAGATTACAGAAAACCATATATAATCTTCAAAGTGTGCGTTGATCAGCGATTGATTTGTTGTGGGAATCTTTCTCCCATACATGACGACAATATATGGTCATTTAACACTGATTGTTCCTATTGTGTCAGGAATTAAAACAAGGTCACACATGGAACCATTCAGAAAGCCGTCTGTCATTGTTTCTGTTGGCATGTACAAGAAGAATATTTATGTCCTCTTTTCGTCTATCGACTTGAAGGAATACAATTTGATTGTGTGTACAGAGGACTTATTCAAAGTTTCTGCAATGGTTGATGAAGCCCTTCGGTTGGTCCACACGATAAAATGTTAAGAAGCGAGTATGACGAATGACATTTGATAGTGTAGACGAGCCTAAGATGTAGCCCGTGGTCATTAAAGCAGTCACCGAGTGTGCCTTTAAGATGAATGAGGATTGTGGTTTACAACAGTCCAGTGGGATAGAGTTTCCGATCTCTGTCACTGAAAATACACAGTATATATAATGTCACTCATACATGTACATGCAACGCTCTCCAGCTTTATGCTGTGAGACACATGCGTCCCAAGGAGGGACCAGTCTGCCGAAATCAGCTAAGCTGGATGGCTACTGTCAAAACAGTAAACCCCCCCACCTCCTAAATAATTAAAAATTAAGACGAGGGATCCATCGACAACATACAATATTGTGTATGTCGTCGAGATTGGTCCCTTGTTTTAATTTTTTTAATTTTCTTATTTAATATTAGATCTAGACATAAAATATTTTTTAAAGTCTCATTATTATTATTTGTTTTAAAACGAATTTATTAAAATAAAACAATGGCCCACTTCTAGTGCCTGTGTGTAGACCTACAGTCAGTAATACTTACAGCACATCTTTGTCGATTTTGTCGATCAAGGTAACACCCACGACACGTCTGAGAGTTGCAGTCGCTAACAATACCCGACATATCCTGGAAAGATGTACACACTGGATATATTTGCATAAATAAATTATTGTTTTTTGTCAAGTCGCCAACTAAACACATGATCAAAAGAAAGTACATGAAACAAAAACTATAATTCCAATTTTAGTGTTTGAAAGTGTTACAGTATCTTATAAAGTGAAAACATATCATTAACAAAAGTAAATGATATCATGGACAGAAACACGAGGGTGTCATCAAATATCGTTTTCACTTGACTGCATGGTGATAATGCACAAATGTGAACAAAATTGTTAACAACAGTTAATAGTGTGCATGTTTTATTTTCTTTCGATGTTTCGTACCCCGCATGACTCCCACTAGCATCAATTAGGGGATAAAGGTGTACTGTTTGTAATTTAGAGGTATCAATCGTGAATTGATACCTTATAAATTGAATTGAACACCGAATGTGTTTTATACCTTTAAATTACAAACAGTAGTGCCTTTATCCCCATTCTAACATGACCACACAAACATTGAAATTCCACCGGAATATATTTCGATGTAATGCTGTAAGTTGTAATCTGGGCAAAATAATACGTCACTTGCCGATTTCATTGTGACGTCACAACTGGTTCCCGGTTGTTGCGCATAGTTATCGGCAAGAAATGTTTAGCAACTACGTCACGATGAACCATATTTAAGCTTAACCGTCAATGAATACGTGACGTCACAGTGCTAAGCATCTTCAAGTACGTACTTTTTAAGTCTGGGCATTTTCTCCGACTCGATTCTTGTTGACAATTCAATTAGTGTTCGGAAAAGATAAAGTCATTGTAAACTGATCCCACGAGGTACATGGGCTGATATACAATCTAGACATAGCCTATATAGACAGTACATCAAACCATGTTCCCCAATCGTTGTACTTTATTAATAAAAGTCATGTTAGAACGTATGATAACTGTGCCACATCGATGGCGTCAATATTGCTGGTGACGTAAACCGATACGGTATGCGGTTCCATTGACTGACAATATTGATAAATAAATCATTATCACTTTCAACAAAACAAAAAGAACATGCACCTACCTATATATCATTATTATATTCGTAAATGTTACTATCAGTCATTTTACTTCAAGAAATCAAAGAGGGTACTTTCTTTTGCTCTTTAGTTTACATTTGGCATATCAATTTAAAGAGGACACATATATATGTTACTTGTATATATTAAATACACGACAGACATCAACGGCAATGGAAATAATATTATCTGACAAATGTATACTACTTGCAACAGTGTGTAGCGAAATTTAAAAAATAATAATAATGGCCAAAAGAAATGCAAAGCAATAGTTTTTTGTGTGTGTACATCTTTCTTTAATTTAATTGTTGGCTTTATTTATTTTATATACCAGGTATGTATTACTAAATACTAGTATAACATTATTTCAGTCCAGATGAATATATACGGTACCTGTAGTTTGGGTTCAACCATTGACATGGGTAAAAATAATGACAAATCAGCACCATGCTCGTGCTTTTGAGCATGGATTTGGAACATGATAAATGCACACAGGTCGATTTGCGGGGCATGGAATGTCTCTGAACCTGTCACAATTACGGGTTTGTTTACATATGTCATGGTGAAACGTATGTTTACGTGCATGTATGTACATTCGATATGCCTACATAAGTTTATTGGGTAACCAGCAACATTTTACGCATATCCCACTGGTTTTCAATATTTTCATATTTTTTAATTATATTTTAATATGTATGTTACATGGCTATACAGGTACCAGTGGTCGTTTTTACCGTGTTCAATGATTAGAGCTATCCCCCTTAGTCTATTGGACTATAGGAAATTGAGAAATTACAGTCCATTATTCGGGTTTTACCGAAACTGCAATAACTGCAATTTTGTCTATCCTACTAGTCCATGGGCAGGGAGGGTCTACCCTGCACACACACCCGCTCCACACATCCAAGAGTGGTATCATTTAGTTCAGGGGACACTCCTCATTGATAATTTACATGTTACCACGAAAGAAAGCTGGGTTGCACTATGCATTTCCGCCGTTTTTCACATATCAGCTTGTAAGACTGCGACAAGCTTAAGTATGATGAAAATCAAAATGGCTGCATACATTATTTGAGCAACTCGATGTATTACTATTCCTAATGGATTGTTTTACCAATAAAATGTGAGTCTAGACATCATACTTCAGCTTCATTGGCGGTAGACCCTCCCAGCCTGTGTATTGTACAGCCGTGAAAAGATATTTGGAGGTAAAAAAGCGATTATATATATGTTATGTGCATGTACTTTGCATTTTTAACTCCAATTCAATCTGTGATTGTATGCTTTTAATAATTATCGACACCTGAAATACGGAAATAGTCCCTATGCTGTTAATTACCATTAAAATAGAGCCATTCGCCTTGATATAATTTCTTTTAATTGGGGTTTAGAACCGCTTTCAAGATTCTTTTTCACTTATATCACGGCTTGTCAGTTTAACGCAGGAGGAAACCTGCAACATCCGTAGCACTGAGTATTTTTCAGTAAACCTGCGAGCACCGAATGGTACCGACAGACCAAGGATGGTACTGACAGACCAAAGATGGTACTGACAGACCAAGGATGGTAACCGCATTGCCTTAATTAATATAATTATCCAAAGGCCTTGTGACATTTGTTGACATTATATTCTTCAACTGAAATTAATAATGATGTCTAAATATATTCAGAGTTTGTTTCGGATATGATTAATATATATAAATTCTCATCTTGCGTTATAAATGATTAAATTTTATCACCGTGAAAACAATTATTAAACACCAGTCAAGAATTGTTCAGCTTGTATGTAAGAAATCCTCAATAAATAATGAGTGCCATGGCATTTAAAATTGTTAAAAATCTATAGACGGGTGTATTTTAGGATTTTATGTAAAATCGGTGTATCTCATTGAGTCTAGTGTAATGCATGTATGCAATACGTAGACGTTCTTATCTATACATTTATAGATAAATGATTGCACCGTTTTACCCAATACGGACATGTAAGTAATTGAGAGATATAAGCTATGAATAATACAATAAAATGGACCAATTTCACAAAATGGAGTTAGTCCCAAAAGTCCATAATTGGTGTCATACACTACCAACTCCCCAGCTGGTTTCCATATATATACGACTAAATAGTATTTCATGTTTTGTGTTTACGCCCTCCGATGAGAACATTTGAAAATTCACATCGAAAAATATTCTCAATTTCAGCTCTTATACCAACTTGGGTGCGAGTAAAGGGGTCATATGGTATCTAGAACTGGTAGAGGTGTATGCTAGCTAAGGCCATAGTTAAAGACGAAGGGGTCTGTGGTAGCCTACCTAAGACTGGTAGGCCGAATTGTGCACTTTGGGTTAAAAGAATTACACCCATTCTCACGAAACTTGGACATTTGGGACGATTTCATGTCGCTTGTTGTACAAGGCACAAAACGTCATGTATATATGCAAACTAATGGTTCATTAAATCCGTGTATACGTCTGCTAGTAAAATACAAACGTATAAGCGGCCGATCGTTACCTAATTTTCGTTACCTAATTGCAACAATATGGTCAGTTTTGCGATGTCGCCCGCATTAAGTACGACAAAACGAATGTGATTTAATATAGTAGATAACACTAAATGCATGCGCTTTTGGCCAAAATCGTGATATAAGCCCATTCTCTAGTTTCGGTACAAATTTTAAATGATCATTTCACCAAATACCAAATTTATGTCACTTTGAAAAATGTTGCCAATTTTACTGTAATCTGCGATACAGTTAAATAAATGCATGCAATGTTCTCTGCAAATTGAGATATCATGCCAAGCTATTAACTATCCGGAAGTATATATTTGTAATAAATAGAATACCTAATAATTTATGTGTTGGATTTGTAAGTTTATAATCAATAATCGATTTTGTGACCAATTGTGATGCGATGCGTTAAGGAATTAATCTACGTGACTATCGATTGAGAAAATATGACAGCAAAGAATGAATTTTCTTTCCACGTTAGTATGCCTACAACGGTGTCATTCACAATGCATTAATATTGTTATTCGAGGTCAGCAAGTTGCTCTCTATATATCAATTACACGAAAATGTAATAATCTACGTTATGTAATCACCGTTACCAAAAAATAAATAAAAGCTATATTTTACCACGAAATTAGCAAATACGGGTTCAATTAGTAGCGCCACTCCAAATATAATGAGATTAGCGTAGTTTTCCTTTGTAACCACGTGTAATACGTCATTTTCATGATATTGTCGATATATTTTACCTCTCAACATAATTCAATTCATCTCATCTAAATGTAACTCGTTTCATGGAAATTAAGGTAAGTGTTTGACAATATCTAGTCCACCTAATTATTAAATGTGAATAATTTATATAAATTTCAATAAATAACCTTAATACGTATCATTGTTTACAACGGAAATTCTCAAGCAAAACGACACGTCAACATTGACGAATGTAAATCATAAATGATAAATGGAGTTGTAACTAAATGATTAATATATATTATATTATATTAAGGAATATATTTGAATTAGTCATATCTAAATATTCCTTTCGTGGAATTGTACACATTGATGTCCGGCATAGTAACGTAGATTAAATTTTATTTCATTATTTATTTGGGAGCAACTCTTTAATATAGTGCTATGTCATGATATGTGATGATATGACATTGTTGCTATTCAAATATAAGATTACTCATACTCCTACTTCAAGCACCTTCACATCTATTTTGAATTCCATGAAAAATATATTATGGAGATGATGTTCATGTTAGGTAACGTAGATGATATATTTTACAACGTAGAATCCACAATTTTGTACTTTTCATATAAAGATTGCAAAGACACGAGCAGAAATCCAATTGTCTATAGACAGAGAAAATTAGAGAAAGAAGGAGAGGAATATCGCAAGAGAGAGCAAATGTAAATGCGTACTACATACGCCAATAGAAGAGAGGACGGCTAAAGAAGTTACACAAATAAGAAAGAAAGAAATTGAGTCACTAACTACCATCAACGAATGGAAGCTGATGATAACGAGAACACAGACAATGGTGGACCATTTGATACGTAACCTGATATGCCAGTTGACGTAGATGTTGATGTACGCATCGGCGTAAATG
>JAUTBT010000726.1:0-11074 GCA_032361225.1 Lepetodrilus schrolli | reverse complement strand
TGTCATCAATGCAGTTTGTGACTGTGTTGAAAGTACCAATGACAGATGATGTGATCAATGGTCGAAATCCAAGATAGTGCTGTGTGTCATCAGCATACAGGTGAAAGCCGAGGTTATGTTCTCTAGCTATATCTTCAACTGACAAGGTGTAAATGGTGAAAAGTATTGGGCAGATCCTTGTGGCACACCAAACTTTAGTTCACTCTTTTTCGATCTTACTCCATCGATGACAACAGACTGATTGCGTTCTGAAAAATAGGATTCAAACCATGATAACGCATCTCCGGTAACACTCACCCATGACTTGAGAGTTGCAGTAGAATAGAATGATGGATGGTGTCAAAAGCTGTCAAAAGATCCAGAAGTACAAGTATTGCTGCTCCATCAGAGTCGACAGCATGGAGGAGGTCATTCTGCACAGCATGGAGGAGGTCATTCTGCAAAGGCTGTAAGGCTGTTTCTGTACTGTGACCGGTCTTTACACAGAAGGGGGATGTGCTGATTCATCCATTCTTCTTGTGAAGCTCACTCTCACTTCATAGTAAAATGGCCAGTCCTTGTGATGTTTGAATGAATTTCTAATGAATGATATAGGTTGAAATACAGTCCAAATGAGTTAAAATCCACAACAAGTGCTTCCTTGGTGTGTAAGACAGCTTCAGGACAACTTTCAATGATGGTGACAATAAATATCACATATAAAATCCAATGTTTCTTCAGAGCTAATGTAAGCTGCAGCCTCTTGGCGTGACCTTGACCTAGCCTCTTGGCACGACCTTGACCTAGCATTTCAGATATTTGTGGGTGTTTAATGGCCCTGTCACACATTGGCAATCAACCTGAACGATCGAGAAACGCACGGAAAATATTGGATACGCTGGCGATCTCACCATCCAGAACACATGGATAAAGAGTGCCTAGCATTCATCAGCATATGAAGAACGCATATAATCAATTCTATCACCAGCGACCAGCCAGCGACCGTCCACGATCGCCAGCGCGTGAGTAACGCACGCATAACGCACCCGACGACTTGCTAACGATTCCCTAGCACCCTGCACTCAGCTAGCGTGTGCCCTTACATGCTGGTGTGCATTGAAAGTTTTGTGCATGTTCAAAACTCTCGACGTTCACCGACGATTAGCAACGATTGTATAACGCGTTTGGCGATGGTCAGCGTTCACCAGCATTTGGTCGATTTTGTCCATGCGTTACACGTGCGTTTGCGCTGATCGCCAAGGTGTGACAGGGCCATAACTTGCATTGAGAAGAGTTGGATGTACTATTCTCCATTTCCAGATTTGACCAAATGACCCATTTCGCAAAACCCTGCCCCTCCCTCATTAATATATCTGGTGCTCCTGAGGGGCGTCTCCTTTGATTTTTCTTTCCTGAAAAGATTTAAAAACCTAAACAACCCTGAAGTCCTTAAACCATGGTCTCCCCGACATCAGTGGCCATTAAAGAAGTTCATGGACAAATATTTATGGAGGTTTTTGTATAAATTAGACAGATTGTTGCAGATAACCTGCTAACCTTTCCAGATTAAATCTCTTTGTGTGAAGGGACTACTGAAAGTTAAATATTTAAGATCTCTGCCATTTGTGATTATTCCTGACGGAACTAAAGCATGTGGGTGAAATTAACCTTCCAATTGCTGGGTATAAATCGCAAACAATTCTCAGCAGGGAATCTCTGGTTGTTGCCAGCACATAGAAGGTTAATTAACAGGTAATAAAAAAAGAACTTACGCTGTTTTTGCACATGGATGAAGCTGACATTTAGTTGGATATCTCAATGAAAATTGATTGTTTTACCGGGCTGCCACACAACATATTTAAGTGTTTTTGTTCATAATACAGGCAACCAGAAATGCCCTATTAACAGTGGTGGTGAATTCAGCAGGTCCTGTGATTACAATTTTTTTTTAGTATGAGTTCATGCTCGAGCTCAAATTTTATATGGGGATTTGTGAACAAAACTTAGCGTGAAATGGTTAAAAACTACAAATGATAATTATATTTGCTACAGTTCTGGGTAGTGTTCCAATGTTTTGATGGCAAATATCTACTGAAAACAAACATGATCGATGAAGCAGATGTAATTTCTCAGATGGGAAACGCATGCAGGATTAGATGTGAATGACTTTGAATGGCATGTAAACAATGTGTCTGTCAATAGCTGGAGGCAAGGAAAGCTGGACTCCTAAGTAGGAGCAATCTGTCTTGAAAATGTTTTTATTAACGCCATCAATTATTTACCAGTATGTGCCTCGGACCAATTTTGGATCTGTTATTTGATTGTTTCATTGTATCCTATTTACAGAATTACTGAGTTGTATGTCTCCAGGGTTACTAAACCTTTTTGAGTACTATTTCACGCTTGGTTCATTTTGTGCTCAAAATCCAATTGAAAAATGTGAGTTGAGCATGAAATTGTACTTCAAAGTGTTTCATTAACTCAGGGACATATATATATAAGATAAGTGAGTAACTATGTCGATAGAACACAATGAAACATACATAATCTTTTAGGCCAGGATAATGTTGTGATAAGACATTATCAGCCATGAATGGTGCAGGTGAACCAAAAATCAGATTCAAACTCAGTACCTTAGAGTTTGAAGACAAATGTCATGTTCCACAGAATGATTGTAGTGCTACAATAGTGGTAACTCATAAAGTATGTATAGCAATGTTGACTCTCGTAGCACTACAATTATTCTCTGGAATGGATCCTAGGTTTGGTTAGCCAGGAATTCACTATGGATGGTTAAAAGTAATCCAAGTCTGTATCAATGTCCATATTAATTATTTAGCATGAAAACTACCCTTTATCAATAATACAATAATGTATATATTTAGCACTCAAAATTGTTAAATTTATAAAATTGTTTGGTTTCTATTACCGGTACTGTCAGCAAAGTTTACAACAATAACAAAAATAAAGAAAATAGAGGAATTTAATTGTTAACCTTCATAAATCTGGATTCATCTCTATAATTACCTTATATGGCATTCTTGGTTGCCTACAAGACTAAGAAGGTTAAAGTAATATAATGACCTAAAGATATTCCTGAATTGACGTAGATTGAAATAGTCATATAATAACATTCATAATGTAGTATTCATAAAATTGCTGAGCTGGTCATGGGATACAAACACAAAAGTTGTTCTTACCCAATGGTTATTTTAATGTATGGATATATATCGATGGAAGTGAACAAAATATCATATTTGTATTCACTTAGGATCATGCTCTGATATTTTCACAATAAATCGCAGCAATTGTCCACCAGACGGAGACTCCATGGAGTGATCCATTATTCCATTATGGAATCTGACAAGTTGCATAAAGACCCATCTCCATTCCACAAACAATCAATAGTAATGAATAGAAAATAATCGATTGGATACCTTTCAATGATTTTTTTGGCTAATGGCTTCGTGCCAAGAAAGACGACCGAAAATATTATCAATCCACATCTTTTGAGTCTTGATAGTGTTCTCTCACCACAATTAAACTTTTGCCAAAGCCAGCTCAACTCTCGAGATTGTGAGATCAATCTATCTGGCTCAGTGGAGGTAGTGTTAGCCTTTTATCAATAGTTGTTCGAATCTGCCTGTTTTCATGGCACTTATCCTCTAATCAGAGGGGGTTTATCTGTTGGCTACTTCCAGACATTAAGGGACCGGCAGTGGGGGGTTTAATATTTTTAATGGAATTGTTTTTGGATTGGATTTGTCAACACCTGAATGAGAAATAAATTGATGTCAGAGATGGGAAATAAAGGGAAATAAAAGTCATAATTAATTGGCCAAGTTGTATGATGCACAATAGTTTGCAATATGAACATGAATGTTACTTGGATAATTTTTTGTTTAATGTTGGTGTATAAAATTCTCTTTTCAGAGTTGGTTTAAACATATTTTTACTCAAAAAGAAAATGAATGAGGATTGGTAATCAAGCTGTAAAGCTTATTTTTATACAACTCCTCTGAAACCAGTTAGTTCAGAATTGTCAACCCAACTAAGAATTCGCAAAATGTGCAGATATGGAATCTTATTTATTATGAAGGCAGTTTGTTTGTTTTTTGGTCTGGAAATGCATGATTTCTAGAGGGTAGACACCTCAAGGTCAGTTGGTCAATTTCTTTTTTTTATATTGTACACCCGTCCCTTTAATAAAATTACTTTTGGTACATTGTATGCATGTCCCTTTAAAAAATAATTAAAATATCTCTATGTGGTGTTGGCAGCTTCAAAATATTTACAAAAGACCTAATCAAATCACTTCAAACTTTCTGCACATTCAGGACTGTGTTTTGGGGCATTGATCAGCTGGGCGTGAGACCATCACTTTTCCACGGTCAATGGAAGCATTTATCCCAATCGGTCATCTCCTGGTCAGATCAAGGTCTTATCTCAAATCGGTGGGATCAACAGAGACAGGGGTCCGAATGGCTGATTGCAACACCTCTGCTTAATGAACTGAGTGAACTGAGTGGTCATTTGCTCGATACGGGTCTATGTCCAAATATGTTTGCAGGCTTTAGAAAATACCACCTTGTCATTATCACATCAATGTACGCCCTGTCAATCAACTTGGGGGGGGGGGGGGGGTTGGAGGGTATTGCTGTGGTTCAACAGTGTCATGCTTCACACATCTTATTCCGACAATATAACAGCGTATGGGCCGGGCCGTTTTTGGTCCATGAATCGGAGATAATTAAATTACTTTCAGTTATTATCCCATACTGAAAATCAGTTTTAAAAGAAAATGATAAATTTCCAAGATTATATTTTTTATATATATATATATATATATATGGAGCTGATCTTCTGGAGTATTTGAATGTTCAGAATCTTGAAAACGGCTCCAAACCCCGATAACAAAAAAGAATTGCATGTTCTCTTGGAGTTCTGTTTTCTAAAAAAATTAACATTATAATTATATTCCAAGAATGAAACTCCTCACTATTCTAGTATTTAACCTTTTTCCTGCTGGAGGCACTGAGAGATGCCCTGAGGAGGTGCCACTGCTTATCCAACAGAGGAAAGGTCAAAGTAAAATGTTAGCCATGTTAATTAACCTTTTTACTGCTGGAGGACACTCAGAATGCCCTACAGAGGAGCAGTCATGAATAACAGACGATGGAGGTTACAATTTAACATATAGTATTTGATAGGATATGATAAGACTTTATTATCCTCAGGGGGAATTTGCTGTATGTTAGAGAGACAAGGAAAAAACTGGGAGTATAAAACACATTATTTCAGTACATGTACTTAAATGGTCAATCAGTGAGAAAAAGGCCGATTTCAGCAGTGACATATTAATTTCACACAATCAATTTGTACTGTGGTATCTGTTTTATATCGTCCATTCTTTCTGGCTGTGAACAGGTCCAAGATAGTGGTATATAGTGCTGATATCAGTGGTATATATAGTTCTGATAATAGCAGTATATATAGTGCTGCTGTTGGCATTCCTTATCAAATGCTATCATGTTTATGTGCTTTTATAGGCCACATGGAAGCCAGACCTGCAGTTATTCTGAAGTATTTGAATGTTCACTTGGTGTATGGCAGGGTTCTGTTCTCTAGCTATGGTAATTAAATACAGTGGACCTTAATGTCGAAATGACAAAGTGTCGTTCTGGTATCCGTCACTCCATAATTGTGGCCTGTAGGGTGAACTTGTACTATGTGTGGCCTGTAGGGTGAACTTGTACTATGTGTGGCTCATATTATTAGAATGTATGGATTGGTGGCAACCTAAAAGTATCCAAAATACATTAAGAAGTATTCACCCTTTTGAAAATGTGGAAACTTAAAAGTTCAGGTGTATTATTTCTTAGCACACTTTTTAAAATATAATGCTCAACCTGGCCCTCCAATGAAGAAAACAAACAGGGGTACACTCTAGATTTTTTCTAAAAATGTTTCTACATGTTAGTCTATATTTATGCAAAGTGTTCTCTGGTTATTATATTCACTCTCCAGATATTGTCTGTATTGTAAACTGAAATGAGAACAAGACTTTCAATATTCTAACTGTCTTCATCCTCAGTAGATGATTTCTTTTCATACATGTAAAATACTGATTGGTATGTCAGGATTGGTTCAATAGACAATCAAAATCTCTAAATATTTATGTTGTCCCAACTACCAATATTGCTTTTGAATATTTTCACACCTTTGCAAATCACACACACAATTTAAATAGGAAAATGTCTTACTACTACTACCAAAATGTGAAAATGTTGTGTCAATCAGACACATAAATATATTTCCCATTTGTTAACACACAATGGTACTGCTCAAATGAAATTAACACCATGTAAAAAAAAGTGAATGCCTTATTTTACAGCAATTGTTCATGAACGCACGGTTTGAATACTTCATTAAAAGTTCAGGGCAGTGATTCCTTGGCATTGAAAGCTTTCTTGTTTGGGATTATATATACACTGTACATGCTTATCACTTGAGCGCAATATGTAACAGTAATTGACATGTTTGTCGAACGTTTCATTACCAGACCATTAACAGTTGCCCAGGCTTATGTCACAGTGATGTATGTCAGGTGAACCAAAGTTCAGTCATGTTTGAATTGGCTCTCATCCAAATGGCCACAGAATACAGGTAAGCTGGAATATTGGAATATACGTCTTGAGGTCTTTGTGCTGTAATCAGTCAAGATGGGAAATGATGTTTGCTAAATAGCCCTGTTAATGAATTCTACATTTCTTTCCTAAGCTGGGCTAATGCTGGTCTCTAACACTTATCATTATCAAATAATGAGTAGCCTACTTAGCAGAGCTTGTGTAAAACAGACCATAAAAGAGGACCATTTTCTTCCAGAGCAAATGGGGACTGCAGTTATATTTGTGACCTTACATATGAGTATTTCTTGTTTTTAAGGCTGATTTCTATGTAATTTCAGAAATATTTTGATGGTCTGTTTATGGTGGGAGGAAAGCATACAACAAATATGAACCATGGTTGTTCTAGGTAAACCAAGGATGATGCCTGTATACTATAATATTCAGACATTACGTCCAAATAATCGCTGTATAGAAAACTGGGAGTTTTTATGAAGAAACAACTCTAAGGTAACTGTCTCCAATAGTTAGCACTGTGTAAGGAGGCAGGTGGTAGCACAGTGGTAGAACGTTGGACTTCAGAGCCAAAGATTCCAGGTTTAAATCCCACCCTGGGAGCCCGGCATGAATGTTGGCAAATGTTATCTTTCTGATGCGATATTGATAGGATGTACTGTCTGTAGGGTGGCAATGCAGTTATCATCCTTGGTCTTGTCAGTACCAGATGGTGCGCGCAGGTTTTACTGCAATATTCAGCACTACGGTTGCTGTTTTTTTCCTCCTGCCCTAAACTGACAAGCTGTAATGTAAGTGAAAGAATCTTGAAAGCGGCTCTAAACCCCAATTCATTATCTTGGTTACTTTTATGTATGACTGGTTACTATTGTGTAGGACAATGGTTACTATTGTGTAGGACTGGTTACTATTGTGTAGGACAATTGTTAACATTGTATTGGACAATGTTTACTATTGGAGAAAAGGTTAGAGTTTTGTACATGGGGGCTCAGGTCTTGACTACAAAGAGGATCTTGAAAGCGGGTCTAAACCCCAATTAAAAGACCACAATCAAGAGATCCCCAATGATAGAATTCAAACTTGAACCTTTAGTTTATTTGTCTGATGTGCCAACATCTGTGCTATCTCACTTACATGACCTATAGGTCAATTATGCCATGAATGCATAAATTGACAATACTATTATCACAAATTTTAGCAATTGATGAGATTTACGAAAGAAGCAAACATGAATAAATTCATTGTATATGAATCAGGACTTTATTTTTATCTCCTACAAACACCAATCTCAACTGATTTTAATATATTACTATGAGACTATTAATATGTGTCAACATTATTTATTTTTCAATGACTTTCAATTAAGAATGTGCTAGATTTAATCTTTATTTTTTCAACAACTTTTAAGAATGTGGCACATTTGATCAATTGATAATGCAAGTTTGTGAAAGTAACATTTGAACTCTGTAATTATGTTTCTTTTATTTTAGCAGGACATAGATCTTTCTAGCATTGCCAGAGTCGGCTAACACTACACTAAAGGTATCAGGGATTTCAAGAACTTTGGATAAAGAACATTTTCAATTATTTGTTTCAAGTAGAGGTAGTTGTTAATCAGCTTACTGTATGTGTCATTCATAATTTGCTTGAATCAATATAAAGTTATTAGTAATATACACTATATATTATATATTATATAATTATAGCAATACAATACATTAATATGAACAATATTTACATAATTAAAATACAGTTACAGCTAGCGGTATTATAACACACTCCGTTACATATACACTACCATATATGTACCATATATGTACCATATATGTACCATCAATGTTTACGGGAACAATAATATTGATATGTATATATTACTTAGAAATGCTGACACATAAAGTGGTATATCACAAAACAAAGTCAAAATAAATGTTAATGAAATGTATCATACCTGTGAGAAAATGTATGGGCAATACTAATAGTGCATGTGCTTGCATGTGTCTCTTTGGGTTGCGTAACATTGGTACTTATAAATTGCCCATATTTGAACGTTAAACAGTATCATAATTATGTGTTCCCCTATTTATTGACGGGAGGATGCTTCCAAATATGGATCCAGAGATGCCTAGATTCTAAGATTTTGTTTGTTTATCATTTGTTTTGCTTTACTTGTTAAAACCACTGTAAAATATTCTAGTGGTTGTGTTCAGCACTTTAATAGCTGTGTACTATTATTTAGTGTGCTTTCACCTTTGACACGCGCATGCGTATTCTGCGTGTATTCTAAACTCCAAGTTGGCTTACGTTGAACATGTGACGTTACATATAATAATTGTATACCATTAAAAAGCGCAATTTTGAAAACAAAATCAAAAGACTAACCGGAAAATCAAGCTATTTTTATGTCTTTGTTAGACATTTGAAGTGTAAACATGGATTCCTACAAATATAGCCTGAATGTTACTGAGCAATAACAGTAGCCAAGATAGATACATTCACATTATCTTTGCCACATGTTCGATATTCTCTTCAGGTCCCATTATTACTATCATAGGTAAAATTATCTATGACCTTGACATTGAAACAGATTACTTATGGGTATACACCCAGTTATGTATCAGCTTGTGTATGAAGTAATAGATCAGACAGACCTATAGGTAATTGTGTTACAGTAGCAGATTAGACTGAAGGTGATTATATCGCCATTCTTTGGGTGTCATAAATATTTACTTTGGAGTTTATCTCGTAGGTGTACATATTAGTTTCGGTATGTTACTATTTTGATAGCATGTTACCTTTCAGTCTGATAATGAGAATATTCAAATAGTTTATGTTATGTTTGTAAAGTAATTTTACGAGTAATTGGTTTTCAAGTCGAGTGTTATCTCAAATAGTTATATCACCTTTCCTGTTTCCCAACTAGTAAACAACTATCGGGCAATCTACATTTTAATTATAGAATCATCTAGGCTTTCTTTTCTATTCAGCAAAATGTCAACTATTTGTACGTACAAAGTTTTGATATAATAATAATTATTATTATAATGTGTACATTTATAATGTGAAATATCCACTCAATACAGATCCACGCTTTTAAGATTCTTTCAATTATATTACGGCTTGTCACTTTAGTACATAATGGGGTTTTTTTAAATTGAGGGTTTAGAGCTGCTTCAGTATTCTTTCACTTATATCAAGGCTAATAATTACTCCAATCAATGTATTATTGTGCACTCATTTTCCTTCTAAACTCCTTGGGGAGTATAATAATGTTCATCATGTCCATGTAATGTCATGTGGGTTTTTTAATCTTATTGCTAGTTTCAGATTATTCATTTTACATTGTTTTCTTCAATTGTAAATTGTAAATTGTCATCATCATTGTGATTTTTCCTTGTTTTGTTATGATTAATTAATAAAAATTGCTTTGTAGATGTCCGTTTTACTTCAGTATATATTTACAATTTTGTATATTCACAGACAATGAATACTGTTTGTTGATTTTTTAAATTAGAGTTTAGAGCCGCTTTTAAGATTCTTTCAATTATATTACGGCTTGTCACTTTAGTACAGGAGGAAACCTGCAACGTCGATAGCACTGAATGTTGCAGTAAACCTGCAAACACTGACCGGTGCTGACAAAGGATAACTGTATTCCCACAGTACAGTCAGTGCATTCTATCATAATCACACCAGAAAGGTAACTTTCACAAACATTGATGCCAGGCTCCTGGGATTGTATATGAACCGGGGCCTTTGACTCCAAAGTCCAAACATTGTGCCATTGCTCTACCACCCACCCCCCATGCCTTGTTAGCAAACTGATTTTCAAACATATAGTAAGTAGAATATGTGTATACTTTATTAATATATTTGTTGGGACATGAAAATAATACACCAAGCAATACTTTTATACTTTAGGAATATTATATATTTTTGTGTGGATTTTTTTGGTTGATTTTGCCATTTACCAGAATACTTTAGATTTTTCAGAATTTGTAGGTCAAGTGTAATTTATTTGTTTTTCTTTGTTATCAGTCCAGCATTCAGTTTGGATTCCATGGACTAAGAACATGTGGATTTTTTATATGGGAAACTGTATTATATAAGTATGTGCTGCTGATGAGATACCATAGATCATTGTGGTGGGTAACCTGCCTACAACTTACTACCTCAAAGCAATAATATAATATGGCACAGCAAAATTCCATGTTGTAATAAAGTTCATTGACAAAACTATATGTATATTCCTGTAATCTAGATACCAGTAGGGCGGGTGGTAGTGCAGTGGTAGAACGTTGGACTTCGGAGCCAAAGGTTCCAGATTCAAATCCCGCCCGGCATCAGGCATCAATGTTCGCAAAAGTTACCTTTCTGACACGATATTGATAGGATGCGATGTCTGTAAAGTGGCAATGCAGTTATCATCCTTGGTCTTGTCAGTACCAGCCGGTGCT
>JAUTBT010000725.1:0-11075 GCA_032361225.1 Lepetodrilus schrolli | reverse complement strand
ATAGTTAATTAATTCATCGTCATGTATGGGTGAAAGATTCCCGCTATGACGTAAAACAGTAATTCACTCACTCACTGTAGGTTCCAACAAAAGGAAGAAGAAGACACCATTGCTTGCACAGTATTCTTCACTGGGAGATAATATGGGAACGCCATTACTATACGAGATGATGACATCGGACAACAAAGCCAAGACATTGTCCAAAGCCACCACATCCGGAACTGAGAAGCCGTGCACACTGAGTACATCAAAATCCACGGGAAGTTTTGATGTCGACATGCTCAAAGGGAATGCCAAGACTCCAGGTACACCAACGAAGAAACCACAGACAGCGAACAACACCCCGGCCAAAGATGCATCGATATCCACCATACCAGGGTCTGGCACGAAAAAATCGCCAACTCCAAAGAAAGCCCTCAAAGTGAAGGATCTCATAGCTATGCAAGATGCCAAGAAGGGCTGCCCGGTGAAAAGTGAAGCATCCTCGGCCAAGAAAATACCCTTGCCACGTCTGAAGAGCACTCATCAGAGCCCCAAGGCCAAGGTCACGGCCGAGGGAGGAGCCGACCTCGCCCTTTCTGGGATGGTCCTCCACTCGAAGCATAAGTCGGACCAGGTGTTCCAGTTCGAGCTGAGGCCGGAGAATCACACCAAGGGCCAGGACGACCAAAAGACCTACATCTGTGACATCTGCCACTCGCTGTACAACCATGCCTTCAGTCTGAAACGGCACTTCCTCCGGAGTCACGTCAATGCGAAATACTTGCCATTGGGAGACATCACAAACTGTCTGATCAACGTCGTGCAGCAGGAGGTAGCCATCAAGGAGAACAAGAACAATGACAAGCAGCTTAATAAATTGCCGAGGAAGCTGCAGGACAATGATAAGGATGAAGTGCCACTGTCGGGAGTCTACCGATGCCACATCTGCTGTGAGCTGTTCGATGGTCTCGACAGTCTGAGGGAACACACTCAGAATCATCCCTCAAAACAGAGAGTTGCCAAGCGCTTCACCTGCGAGAAGTGTGAAATGAAGTTCAATCACAAACATAACCTGGTCAGACATTTCGACACACATTCAGGTCAGTGTTCGTTTGCAGCATCTAGTCATTTATCAAAATAGAATGTTCATTTATGATTGACTGTAATGGTGGTTTTTTTAATATTCATTGAAGTAATAGGTGTGAACATAATAACAATGTGCAAGCTATATGAATGTTTTATTTTATTCATTCAATCATTCATTCATTCATTTTTGTATTTATTTTATTTCTTTAAAAAATTAATTGTTTTTTTAATATATTTTTTTTCTTTCTTTCTTTCTTTCTTTCTTTCTTTTTTTCTTGTATAATCTGATTTTAACAATATATATATGCATTGAACATGTTACAATGATGAAACATAATTTAGATCATTAATATTTGATTGATTTTTAGCTGCAGAATTATTTATTTAGTTGTTTCTTTCCATAATATATCATTTGATAAATGTTACCTGTTGAGACCATTAGTTGTTCTGTATTCATTCACCATTAAATCGCATATGGGTGAAATATTCCTGCTGTGACAAAAACCACTAATTCAATCAATCAAAATATTAAAATTTCAGCTGCAAGGAAGGTAATCAGACAATTTAATGATTACAAAAAAAATAACATAAATATTCTAGATTATTATTATGTTGAATATTTTTCACAGACCACGACTGTCCTATGTGTGGGAAGATCTTCAACAGAGAATCTAACATGAAGAAGCACCTCAAGTTCCACTACAACAAGAACTTCGCCTGCGACCTCTGCAATGAGAAGTTCACGACCACGGCCGAGCTGCGGAAACACGTGCGCATGGAGCACTCGGGGTCGGAATCCAAGATGGCGTCAAGACAGAAAGTGATGAATGCCGCCAAGGAGAGGAAGGAGTCTGCAGAGACTTTGACAGCGAAGATGTCACCAAAGATTGCCAAGCTGGAGGTGAGGAGGAAGAGGATGAAGAAGAAGAAGCAGGCACTGCAACCGGATAAGAATCTAGGTATGTCTGAGCTTTTGACTGTTCAGGCGGAACAGATGCATGCTGCCAGGAGTGTGTTGAGTTTGTGCACTGTACAACAGTGGATTTGCCTCTATGCCTGTATAATGTCTGATAGTAAGACACAGCCTACTAATTAGCACAGACTAGACCACCTCCATAACGTAGTAGTTAGAGTGTCGGCCCAGAGAACTGGAGGTCAGTGGTTCGACCCCGGCCATGTTATTCCCAAAGGACAGAGGCCATGTTCCCAAAGCTATCATATACATAACAACATAATTAAGCTGTTCATGGAGGAAAATTTGATGTTCCAGAAAGAGTAAAATCTTCCTCTACGATGTTGTTATGTATACAACAGCTTCGGGAACATGGTCCCTGGTTGATTCAGTCAGTATACTGTGTGGGGAATCCATGTTTTAACATGGCATGATAATCCAATGATCGAGAGAACCACCAATCTGCCTGTGAGGTTACAAAACTTCATTGAACATGAATTAGTACTCGGAGGCAGGTGGTAGCACGATGGTAGACCTTAGCCAAAGGTTACCTTTCTGACGTGATATTGATCGGATGCGCTGACTGTTATCCTCACTGGTCTGTCAGTACCGATGCTCACAGGTTTACTGCAACATTCAGCGCTAATGAATGTTGCAGGTTTCCTCCTGCCCTAAACTGACAAGCCGTGATATTAGTGAAAGAATCTGAAAGTGGCTCTAAACCCCAATTCAAAAAGAAAAAGACTATTAAAAAAAAGAATGAAATAAATCTTGAAAGAGACTCAATTCAACCAATTCAACCAACCAACCTTTAGTACTGCTAGTACCCTTGTCAAGAGCATACTGTACCCTATGCTGACCCACAGAACCCTTCTTGTTCACAGATTCTCCCGACCAGTACCCATGCCCAATCTGCAAGAAGCTGTTCTCCACTCAGTCCAGCATGAAGAAGCATGTGCAGTTCCATGGCAACCGCCGCTTCACCTGCAAGTACTGCGCCGAGAAGTTCCCCCACCCGTTTGGTCTGCGCAAGCACCTGTGGTCGGAACACACAGCGCAGATGAAGCAGAACCTGAATAGAACGCCTGGGGTAATCAGGAAGATGCCCACCTTCAGCTCCAAGAAGGTGGAGACGTTTGCGGAGAAGTTCCCTGAGCTAGCGGGCACCGTCACGACCAACGTCGAGGTTGACAAGACGATCTCCAGACCTGGACCTGAAGAACCTATGTTTGTCAACAAGGCCATAAAAGTCGAGTCGGGTACAAATGCTTTAAATTCAAATTTGATTAAATATTTTATCTTGAAAGTTGAGTCAAGTGTAAGAAATAATATATGAATGGATATTTTCTCCTGTAATTACTACACATGATTCAAATAGTAGTTAATTTTGGAATGTTTATAGTTTTCAAATTAACAGAACGATTTTGGACATAATAGTTTTGTGATCTTGTTTCCAGTCTGATCAAAGATTGTGAATTTATTTAATTTTGTAGAAATAATTAGTGAAATTTCATTTTAATTAAAACAATTGCAATCTAAATTGCAGAAAAAAAGTAATGTTTAATTTATATAATTCTTTACTTATATAATTATCAAATTCTAACTGACCATTCATACACTCACTCATAACCCTGTTTTTCTTTGTTCCAGTTGAGAAGCCCTTCTCCTGTCGAGTGTGTGGAAAGGCATTCCCAAGTGAGTCAAACATGAAGATGCACCTGCAGTACCACTTCGGGAGAACCTTTTCCTGCCGCTTCTGCTTCAAGAAGTTCCCGCACCCCGCCAGTTTGCGCAAACACTTAAACTCAGAGCACCCCGAGGGCATGGTCAATGGTGTCCTCATCAAGAAGAAGCCGGACATCATCATCGGCCCGGATGGGAAGAAGTTGACGAGGAAGAGGAGGAAGAAGATCGAGATGGAGAGCATGTACAAGGAAGAGGTACGTGTCAAGGAAGAAGTCGTGGAGGGAGTTGAAAAGACAGAGGAGGAAGAAGAGGAAGAGGTGCATGGGAGAGAGGAAGAGAAGCCAGAGGAGTATAGCATGGAACATCCAGATGACAATGAAGAGGAAGACCTGTGGGAGGAAGAGATCCGGATAACTAAAGAGCTGCAGAAGAAGATGAGGCTGCACTTCGCGTGTATCATATGCAAGAAGAAATTCAATACGTACGTGAACATGTGCCGTCACAAGAGACTGGCTCATCGCGTCAAGAAGTATGGGATTCCTACTCTAAGCCGGCAGCGGATTGCTGCCAAGATGCAGGACTGTGTGGTTGTCAATGACTACCTTCCGATAACACCAGCTGAATACTACTCCTCCGTGGCCGACAACATCGCCACGAACCTCGACAAGTTCATCGATGGGAAACAGAGCGCGCTCACCAACCACGAGAAGAACGTCAGAATTCCAGGTTACGAATCCGTGTTCGCAGTCGCCCAAGAAAAAGAGGCTTCCACGATTGAGTGGTCGAAGTACAACTTTCCAAAGTGGTTCACGCCGTGGAAGGGAATCTCGGCCTACGACATCAATGAGGACCTGCTGGTGGTTTACGACAAGATCGAGTTGTCCCGAGATGAGCGGGCTGCCCGGAGACTGAGGAGGAGCAGAAGTAGCAGCGACGTCTCCTTTGACATGGAGAACAAGGACGCAGTCGATGAGAACACCAATAAGGATTCTGTTGAGAAGAAGGATGTGGTTGATGAGATAACCAATAAGGATTCTGTTGAAAACAATGACACTGTGTCCAAGAAAAATTCTGTTGAGAACACTGTTGATGAGACAACAAATATAGATTCTGTTGAGAAGAAGGATGGTGTCATTGAGACAACCAATAAAGATCCTGATGAGACAACCAATAAGGATTCTTTTGAGAACAAGGATGCTGCTGATGAGACAACCAATGAAGATTCTGATAAGACAACCAATAAGAATTCTGTTGAGAACAAGCACACAGTTGATGAGACAACCAGTAAAGATAATGTTGAGAACAAGGACAACGATTCCAAGAAAGTTACTCATGAGAACGAGAATTCTATCGATGAAGCAATTAATGAACAATCCAATGAAAGCCATGATGTCAATGAAGCCAGCCATACAGATTATGTTGACAATGGCAATGTTGATGAGGACAGCAATGTAGAGTCACTTGATAAAAAGACAGATTATGAAATCAATACTTGTGAAGAATCCAAGAATTCAGATATGGTAGATAATACAAAGAAAGAAGATGACATCAAGAAAGAATGTGTTGAACAATCTAGTAGTGACAGTACTGAAAAGAAGACCCTAAACTCTGTGTTAAGTCTTGATGGTGATTCTACAGTGGACAGAAATTATGTGAAACATATGGAGAATACTGGCAGTGAGGATTCAGATGAGATGGCTGCTGTTATATCAAAATCTGTAGAATTGGTAGAGAGGCTTGGTGACTTGGAAAATAAATCCAACATCGATGAAAGTATCAACAAATGTGGAGATGAGAATATATCTAACTTCAACGATACCACAGTGCATGGAAGAGAAGTGCAAGAAGAAAAGAAAGAGAAGGAAAAGGTTATAGTCTGTGAAGGTTCATCTGTGAATAATTCCAACTCAAAAAACGACAAAGGTTGTGATGATGCAAATATCAAAGACGAACATTCACACAGTGATGGTATTGAGGCATCAAGACAAGCAAAGCCTAAAGATGATGTAACAGTATCAAGGAGAGTAGTTGTTGAGGATTGTGATAAAACAACTATCACCATCATGGTTCAAGTTGTAGAAGATCTACCTAACATTAATCGACATTCCTCTGTGAAAAATTACCATGAAAACCATGAGCAAATACATGACAAAGAGATCTCGTCCAGTGTTGCTATGAAGACAGACTGCAATAGAATCTCAATAGACAGTATTGTGACCTCCTACAGAGTAGCAGGAAATGCCAGTACTGCACCAACTGAGATCACGGGTAGTGGAAATACAGACATGAGCAATATATCTGTGAATGAAAGTGACTCTCAAGATGTACAAGATAATGTGACTGGTATGAATTGTAAAAAGGATTGTGAACCTACAATTGTAATAGATGCAGACGTGACAGAATGTGTGACTGATATGATTAATCATTGTGAGCATGTACGTGACAGTAGCAAGGAAACTGATATTAGACAATATTCTACAGCTGAAAGCAAAACTGATCAGTTCCTGTCAACCATTGCTAAACAACATCCAATAGCTGTAGCTGAGATAGATTCCACTTCTGAATTGGGTATTGTTAATAGTCCTCCTGTGACTCTGTGGCCAAACAGTTATCTAGCTAAGCCATCAGTCAACAATAATGATGAGAGTATTAGTAACCAAGAAGCTGTTGAGCTAGTGACTGTGTCTTCCAAGACCCAAGCTGCTGGTGCAGTGGATGAAAGCCGGTCTGATTCTGTGAAGGTAGAATCCTCTGGTATAGGACTGTGTGAAAATTCAATGGATAAAGCATTTGCATCAGATGAACCACAACCAGCTACTAGTGCTTCTCAAGATACTATAGAGGACATCCATGGAGTGACTTGTTCAAAGGAAGAATCTGACTCTTACGGAAATGAAGCAATAACCCCTGAGTGTGAACCAGGTCCAGATTACCTTACTGGGAATACTATTGTTAGACTATCATGTGAAGAACCAGTGAATTCAGACTGTGAGGCAGTCAAGTCCTGTGAGTTGAAGACATGGATCCGAGATGTGGTGCTTGAGGACATATTGCTGCATGTGTTCCAGGCCTGTGTTGACAATGTGTCTTCTGGTGTGGGGAGAGCACAGGACACTGGTGCATCGACATCAGTGAGACTAGCGTCAGAGCCTCCAGTTCATCAAAGTATGGATATTACACTTTCAGTTGCTACTACTAGCTTGGAACCTATTCTAGTTCCTTCAAGAACAGATGCTAAGGCAGAAGATGGAAAGATGTTTGAAGACAAGACAAAGGAGGAGAAAGTTCTGTATACAAAGGAACTTGAAGCTGATGTGTGCAGTAGATTTGGTCTCCAACACGTGACAGCGAGAAAACCTAGCACAGTTGAGCAAGACATCAAAGCAGCAGTAGAATCCATATTGAGTGAAGTTGCTTCCAACAACATCACATCTGACTCTAACCTGTCATCTGATGCTGCTCTGGAAGTAGATGATGATCCTTGTCATTGTTGTGAACTGAGTGCCGAGACTATGGATAATGGACATCCGCCCGACAGTGAGAGTATTCACCAGATTGTGTCGGGGATTCTCTCCGACATCATCAGCTGTATCTGTCCCCTGTCTGAAGAAGACGACGACAGCGATAGAAGGCGGTTGACTTTGTGCATCCCCGAACCAAGTCCCTATGCCACAGCCGCTGAACACAATCTCAAATCTCCAACAACCATCTTCAAACACCTGCATCTGAAGAGATGGAATCCTGAATGTCTGGAGGAATTGATGGTCAACATCTCGGAGGAAGACGATGACAGTGTGGGCATTCCACCGCAGGGCAAAGTCATCCGCTGCAAGCCAGTGCTTGAGCTGAGCCCCATCCCCAGCGACAACTTCAGCGCCATTTCCTTCGGGAGTCATGGCCAAGTGAGCTTCATTTGCGGTGTGTGCAAAAAGCCCTTCGTGGACAGGGACAGCCTCTTTCGTCATCACCTCAAGAAGCATCCGTCGATCGACTTCAGCTGCCTCGCTGTGGAAAACGGAAATGACATTGATCTGCTGTTCTACACGTGGCCCTGTAACTACGGACTCCTTGCCAGCGCACAGCCATTCCCGGATGACTGCCGGAACCTGGATGTGTACACCTGCACCAGGTGTGGATCTGTCTTTAAGCACATCCACAGGCTGCACGTCCACATCATCAACTGCGACCCCAAGAACTACGAGACCCTGGCGGCAAAGAGGAGGAAGTACAGGAGAAGGATTAGGAAGCAGATGATGGAGGTGATGACGGCGAAGAAAAGTGAACAAGCTCAGAGCAAGCCAGGCACTGGGGTTACACAGTCGCACCGAAAGCCAGGTCGACCTAAAGGCACTTCGGGTGTCCGCAAACCGAAAGTAGAGAGTCCTGCCAAGAACAGGAAGAGGCGGAACTACGAGCTGTTGTACAACCCGCACAATCATGTGCGCAGACGCGAGATGACCGACGTCGTGGCGACTCACCAATGCCGAGGATGCCAGCACACCTTCAAGACCCTCTCATTGCTGGAACGGCACGCCAAGAAGTGCTCCGAAAGGGAGAAGCTACAAAGTCAGAAGCCGGTGCAGAGCTTGCTTCTAGAAGATGTGACGCAGAAACCAAGACACACGTGTAGGTACTGCGCCAAGCACTTCACCTACCTGAAGAGTCTGGCCAATCACTACCGAGCGTTCTGCTCCGTGAGGAAGGCTCGGCAGCAGAAAGGACAGATGACTTCAACAGACTTCCAAGACGAAGAGGACCTGCTAAAGCTCATCAAGCAGCTGGAAGTAGACAAGCTTGAGAACAAAGAAGCTGAGCTGGATATCATGGACGGCCGGAGAAAGAAAGGAGGCTGGCCTCGAGGGATGAAGAGAAAGAACAGGAGGAAGAAGCATTGTTGGACCTATGTGAAGAAGAAGAAGTTGGATGAGAAGGATGAAGAGAACAGGATGGTTGACCCGATGTTGTGGAACCCGGAGGTTGACTGGATGGAGCAACTTCTTCAAGGTCAAGGAGAAACTGAGGAAGATGAAGAGGAGGCTGAGGAGGAAGATAATGTTCATGACAAAGGAAAAACAACAGCTAATTCCAGTACAAAGTTTACCAGAGTGGAAGAGAAAGGAGACAAAGAGAAGGATACTTTGTTGTCAAAATTACACTCGTCTGCTTCAAAGACATCAAGTCCAACAAAGCAGAAATCCAAGAAGACCAGTTTAGATGAAAGTGGAGATATGAAAGAAGACAAGTTGAAGCCAACATCTGGGATTGGAAGCTCAAGGAAGAGATACACTAAAAGTCTATCTGTAACACCAGAAGAGTCACCAAGTAAGGCCAGTTCTTATCCCATGAAACTTGTAACAGAAAAGGCAGTAGCAAATGCTGAAATAGGTTCAATGCCTGAAGGTATGGCCTATGTGACAACTAGTGATGGGTCACCAAGTTCCAGTCCAGAGAAGAAGAAGAGGAAGTACGTCAGGAAGATCCCTCTGGAGGAAGTACTGTTGAAGAAGAAGAGGAACAGGATGTTGAAGATGAGCATGATCGGACAAGGTTCTTCTAATTCCAAGCAAGCCCCCAAACTGAAGAAGATTGCACCCTTGCCCAGTGACACAGAAACTTCCCAGAGAATTGCTGCCGTGATCGAGGACGTGAAGAAGAACGTTGCCAACAGTGACGTTGTTGTGAAGCCAGCACTGGCTGTCAAAACACCATCGCCGTCCAAGGCTGCCAAAGCTAAGAGTGCTGCAGATGATTCTATGGTGACCTTGATAACAGTATTTCCTCAGGATATGTCTCCCAACAAGTCTACAAAGGATGGAGTGCAGTCTCCTAGGAAGGGCCCAAAACTGAAAAACATTGAAGTGAGCTTATTGCTGTCTCCGATACGAGAAAAATCACCCAAGAAATCACCATCAACAAAGAAGCCTGTTTTATTACAGGAAACTAACAGTACGGATTCTTCGAATGCTGGAAATCAAAGGGATATGAAATCTGGAAAGAAATCGTCTCCAAATAAGAATGTGAAGGAAATTAACAGCAGTTCAATTAAGAATGATTCCTCAACACAGAAAGAGGCAAAGCTGGAAACTAGTCTTAAGAAGCCTTCAACTGCATCCAAAGCTAATACTCCAGTTAAAATATCGCCAAAGAAATTGTTGCTAAAGTCTCCCAAATTACCACGAAGTTCCCCGAAGCCCATCTCGACTACACCTTCTCCAAATTCTCCCAGACACGAGACGCCCAAGAAAAGCTCGGCAAAGAAGACTGGTGGTGGTCAGACAACGCCTCCTTCCTTGGTTTGTGACGAGACCCTGTCGGACACGCCTAGTCCCGAGAACGTGAAGACGTCTCCTCCGACAAAGAAGAAGAGGAAGGCGCCGTCTAGCATCACCTCTCTGCTCTGTGACGAGGACCCCGATTTTGACTTGGAATTTGACAACTCCGACGAAGTGCTAGTGAGAAAACGGCCGAAACCTAGACTGAAGTGTACGGTCCAGACTGCTGTGGCTCTGCGACAGGTTTCTGAGTTAGGACAAGAGTCGGACATTAGCCGTTAAAACTATATCACCATACTTACGATTATTTCTGAAATCGCCACGTATGGCTGAAAGATTCCCATTGCGACATTAAACATCAAGTCAAACAACCATTTATTTCTTAATTTAAGGACAAAATTATTTGAAATTTAAAGCAATTCACTTTTTACTAATTGGAAGTCCAAGTCAGTAATGTCAATAGGTAAAATTGAGATTATCATCCATCAAGGCTATGATAGCGGTGCAGTATCTGTGCTGCTATTACTGGATATCTACTAGGAATATACAGTATCTGCCTGGAGTATTACGTATCGGCAGTTTGTGCAATGTGATATTAGTAACTTTTGTGAAAGACTTTGTATGTGCGATTCAGAAAAACATACTGTAACATTTATCTTCTAGGAAGAACGGAACAACAGGTTTTTATGTAGTTTTGACAACGGTGTGTGTATGAAATCACAAGTGTGTGGAAGCTTCTGATATTCCAGAATAGCTTAGTAATTTATTCGTTTGTATTTGCTTTCAGAGAAGTTTGTCTTGTATGCTCACATAGATTTGAACAGATACGGTTGTGTATTGTCTTGTAATCTGCCAATCAAAATATAGTCCTAGCTGTGAAATGTATTTATATTTGAAATTGGGAGAATACCCATTGCTGTAGTCATGTGACGCTTCCTTGTAACCAGTGTTGGAATGTTTTTATATGCTTTGAGTAGAGCCAGAGAGTAATTTTCTGCATATATACACCTCATCATAAGTTGTTGTAGCTCTGACAAAACTATCGCAGGGTAATACACGGTTCAGGGGTGCTATTCCCTGATAGACAAGAACAAACA
>JAUTBT010000724.1:0-11076 GCA_032361225.1 Lepetodrilus schrolli | reverse complement strand
GCACCATATATTTACTATGATTTTTTTCTGTAAGTGCTAAATAGTGATAAACAAAGAAGGAAGTTAATTGTGGTCTGGAGGCCACATACACGCTTGCTAGACCGAGAAGCTCTGGCCGTCATATCTGCTTGGTGCTTCGCCCCACCCCGATAGGAGACGGCCAGAGCTTCTCTGCCTAACGCCCTTGCATACGGCCTCCTACAATTAATCGACTGTGGACGTCAGAAAACAGTCCTCTATTATGTGGGCTGTGGCTTGCTTGCAAGTACAGTTTTTGTAGATGTTTGCAGGTGGTGTGGCAGATGAGAGTTCATATTGTCTGAATGAAGGCTTCATTTGGCCAAAGCGTTCTTAAAACCTTGCTCTGGCCCTGTCGGCGGATGTACTGGCCATGACCATAGCAATATCCGGAGATGAGAAGTATTACCCACAAAATGTCAGCAAATGTGCAGCCGAGCACTATAGAATCAGACAGCAAATAAAAGTAATATTGTATGCACCATATATCTACTATGATATTTTTTCTTCTTCTGTAAGTGCTAAATAGCGCAAAACAAAGGACATTATTGTGGTATGAGGCCCGATAAAGTAATCTACTTCCTTGTACACCACTTCCGCAAACCACCGTACCTGCGGAAGTTGAATGCTTTCTGTAACGTTAATCCAAAATTGAATTCACACACCGCAGTTTACCACCTAGTTGCATGTTTCGGAATGGGTCCATAATCATTTAAATATGATCTACCACACATGGTTGTGTCGTGAAATAGCTGCTACAACGAGTTTACAGTAATCGTAGGAAATTTGGAACTATCCGAGTAGTGTATCCAAATTTCGTGCTCTCGTGTTACGCACGTGGTATGTTTTTCAACTTGTGTTCATTAACTTATTCAGTAATTTAAGTTTTAGAAAAGCAATTAATTATTATTAATATATCCAGCTCCCATACTGTCAATAAAATCGGCTGTCAATACCATCGAGGGGCGTAACAGGCCCCCACAAAATTCGTAAGCACAAATACTTGAAATAGAAAGCCAGAAATTTAGAACTATAGAGGCCTTGCATGTTGACATCACTCACGTTGTCTTGAGAGTGCCAAAATATTGTCTGCCAATGTTGATGTCATGCGTCCCCATTATTCGAAGAAATATTCAATGTAAAATATTTTCTGTGCGTATGGTTGAGCTAGTTGGTCTGGGATACGATCTGGTGTACCAGTGTATCATTTTATCCTTTACTTGGGCATGGCAGTCTTGCACAGAAATCGGGAAGGAATTTCAAAATATATTACAGCCATCCCTTCGTATTGGGTAATTAGTTATTTATCCACGGTTTTAGACCATAACATGCATAGTCCACATATCTTTCCGATAGAATGTTAGCTAAAAAAGCCATATTGGAATTGCGAGTGCACATATGCAACCTCAAAGCAACGGTGTTCCATTTCGAGATAAACAAACTTTGCAGCCTGATATGGATTCGTTCAAGATGAATCGCTGAATTAAACCATTTTTAAGATGTCATGTATCCTTTTGACAGATTTTATAATGATAAGCGATATACATGACCCCAGTAAACGAAATTATGATAGGTAGCCCTTGTATTCTGCTGCTTCTATAAAAAAAGAAGCAGTCGTTAGACGGTACGGCCTATGCTGCCTTGTGAGTAGCGAGCGAGTCAAACACAGATTTAACTAATATTATTCTGTGAAAGACAAAAAATTATCATTGATTGATTTGTAATAATATATGACATATGGCTATTGATGAGACAGGCGTGGTAATTTATTAGCTAGCAGTTGCATCGTTGTATCGGAGGCACCGTCACTGATATGGTGTGAAATCGAGTCAAGAGAGGAAAAACAAACTAATTACTGCATTTCCTCGATCTTTTTTAGTAAAACATATTTCGTAGGTTCATGTTTGTGATAATAATTATATTTGCCTAAATTACTGTGTTTCATAGCAGCTACCAAATAAGTATAATAAATAATTCATTTTATACGTAATTAAACGAAAAAATTGAAAAACAAGCAGGCCCTATATGGCCTAATCACAAATATTCATTTTCAAAGCACTGTAAACATTGTTATATTTATTCAACACATATAAATTACATGAAATACCTCAGAAGAAATAGATTTTAAAATATACAATACAGCTACAAATTGTGAAATTGTCCCATGCACATGAGATCATGTGAAATTCTTCTATATGTGAACGATACATATTATAGTTTATGCTTCAGCTTGGTTGCTTATATAAAATTGAAATCAACAGTAGGCCTATTCATTATATATACATGGTAATGCATTAGATTGAAGTCAAGCTTGACTAGCCTATATTTCAGTTCTATACGCAGGCCTCATAATGAATATAACATGCACATCTTGCTTTATTAATCATAGTATTGCATTCCGATCTATCGACTTTTGTTTTCTGTGTAGTGACTGTCGTTTCATCATAAATTTGGTTAATTTTACTGCTTGTTTAACCCTCTCACTGCCGGAGGCAACTGGAGATGCCCTAAAGAGCAGTGCATGTGTCTAATCCAGTAGGGAGAGGGTTAATGTGCCTATAAAACCCATAAACATATTTGGTTAAATTACAATACAAATCCACTTATGGATACGAGTTCAGGAAACTGTCGAAGAAAACTACGTGTTCATCGCAAATTTTCTCCATTATAAATCTAACAATGTTTAAAAAAAATATATATAAACTTGCATGATGTATAACTTCCAATATTATTATGAACACATTTATAACTGATTTAATCCCATTTGTTGAAACATGGTCTATTTAGGAGATAAACGGTTTCTATTGCAAATATGCAGAGTAAAGGTCGCCAAAAACATTAGTTATCCTGAGGCCACAATCCTCTGGTGGTTCTGGGGCTTCAGCTACGTACGCTGCGGCTACCAAAGCCAGTTTAAAAGCATCTCTCCCTGTGTCTGTAATGTCAGTTTCATGTCAAAAAGACCTTACATGGATAAAATCAACCAGTCCAGTGACGAAACCATCGCCTACACTTTCCATACGATCTCTTCCCTCTAAATGTTCAACAGCATCACAAACTCGAACTACTCCACCAACTACATCTAACAAATCAAAAGTTACAGCCTCTAAAAAGTCTCAGTCACACGCCTCTTCTTCTGCTTCTCCTTCTCCTTCTCGTGCGATGCCAGCGCGGAAGCTATTCAATCAAATTCACTATCTTCCAAATCTTCTTCACCATGCTCTCCATCAATTCAAGCGTCTTCATCTTCGTCAAAATCTGCATCATCTTCGCAGTGTTCTGTGGGTAAAACCAAGAAGGCTGTGAAAGTACAATCAGGTCGTCCTCGCAAAGGTGAAGATGATCCGATAAAATCATACAATCGGTATTCACCTCTTGACGAGATGGATCTCGATGTAATGCCCCCATCCAGTAGGCCTGTCAGTGCGTCCCCTAGGCAGCGCTACACCAGGTCTACAGTCAATCCACCATCATAATATTTTATCTGCTTTGTATTGATCTCTTTTATATCTACAACATACTTTTAATAGGTGATATCGTGACATGTTGGCCCAAAGCACCAAATTTTGCACAGAGTACTTTAGGGCCAGATGAAACCTTTTTGCCTGATTTTAAGGCCAAGGGTCAAGGTCAGCTCATGGTCAAAGGTCAAATATTAATAAAATGTATTTTTCACCATAGTTTATCAGTTAATATAATTTGTTATTACTTAAAAAGACCAAGTGAATGTTGAAACACTATCTACCATAAACAGATAATGTACTACTTCGCAATAATCCAAAATGGCCGCTATACCGCTAACAATATGGCCGCCATACCGCTAACAATACACCTTGTTTTCTTGTCTTTTACATAAAATATCTTAATGAATTTATGTTGACTAAAAAATGGAAATTAGATCCTTCTACAGGTTGTATTTAATTTGTATATTGCAATAAATAATTATCTAGTAAATATGGCAGTAAACATGATTGAATAGTAGAACATACTAGCATCTATTGACTGCCAGTTCCTAGATCTACTCGATATGGAGTGAAAATATGTTCTTTGTTGCTTCATGCCTATATGGAACAACCTGCCTGTTTACTTAAGGACTTGTCCCTGCTAAGTCTCCTTCCAAACTATGCTTAAGACATACATGTTGACTCTTCCAAATAGGATTTATAGCTGCTAGCTATTGGGTGCATAGTTTATCGGATGTAGCAGCAAGATGATGCCAACTTGTTCCAAGCAGTGCAACTGCAAGAATGCAGGGCTCATGCACAGAACTAGGTCTGTGTTGTGAGCATTCTGAGGAATAGTGCAATAACCATGCGCTGTCATATGGAGACATACATATTGCCCACTACTCCTATAGCGACGACATTCAACGTGTTGACCAGTTCAGCCCCAGAAATAGTTGAGCATCTTGCAAGACTGCAAATTGTACTCGGATATCAAGCAATCATGGATGCCATCTCAAATCATACTGAGTAATGGCAACATAATCATCGACAGTAATCACAAGCTTAACCAGATAGAGTGTATGAAATTCACAATTGGTTATGCACAGGTCCAGCCATCGTCATCCGCTAAGCATTTTGTGTATTTGGAACCTTTCAATGACACTTCAGGTTAATACTATATCTCGAACGTGCCTTTTGCATTTCCTGCCATCAGAAACATAAGACACCAAATAACGTCTGATGCTCTCTGGTCCGAAGTTTATTTCTATCTAGAGTTGACTACTGCAATAGTAGACTAGATAATCGACAATTCCACAAGCTCCATAACATCCAAAACACTGCAGCTATGATAGTTTCCCTTATCTCCAAGAAACACCACATCACGCAGGTCCTTAAGGCTCTACATTGGCTTCCAGTGAAGGCGACAATTGAATTCAAGCTACCCAGGTTGACTTACAAGGGCAAGGAACAAACAAATACTGACTATATCCAACTGAGCTTGTCAGCAATGTCGCAGACTACCCTCCAAGCAGATGCCTCAGATCAGAAAATCTTCAGGTGCTCACTATCCCTCAAATCCTTTGCTACCAATATGTTGCCCATACGCTACCAACACTGGACATAACTCTGTTCCTCAAGTTATCTCCATCTCTAAATGCCTTTAAAACCTCAAAACTCACTTCTTAAAACTTATTATGCTTAATACTATGTAACACTGAGAATGCAATAGTGAGTGGAGATAGCGCAATATAAATGTCTATTATTATTATTATTATTGCTAAATTATTATATTGAACATTATTATTAATATTAAACAAATTATTATTAATATTCAGTAATTATCCTACACTAAGTATCCCTATGACAGTTAATGTTCAACATTACACTCCCTAACTTCTGCTGTCGATAGTGATATTAATCCATTAGCCACAGAGACAAACCATCAATGTATTCTATCATTAGATCATATTTGAAATTGTTTGTTGTAATACGAATAGCAAATAGCATTAGAAATGGTATATTCATGACCATGTGAACATATTTAATTGACATTTGTGTGAACATTAATTTCTAATTTATTAGCAAACTACCAGCATAAGTATTGTTAGAGGTATGGCGGCCATTTTGGATTTATGCAAATTACCTTATGAAATATTAATAGTATATTAATAGTATATTTGAGTATATAAACATATTAACTGGTGTAATATGGTGAATTTAAAAATCATATATTTGACCTTTGACTTTGAACTGACCTTGACCTCTATGATGTCTTGTATTGTCCTAAGGTACAACTGTGCCAAATTTGGCGCTTTGGGCCAGCGTGTCGCGATCATTCCCCTAAGCCACTCCACTAACATTGTTTAGAGGGTCATAGTTAGAACCGGAAGTGACGTGACTTCTAGACATGGAAGTTACCGAATGATGCGGGAAACGTCATCGGAAGTTAGCGAAGTCTGCTGTGGCGTCCCTGGAAAATGCCGAATGGCTCGAAATCTTGTCACGTAATGATATGACGTCAATTTATGGCATAGAAATCTATGAATTCAGAATTGAAACAACCCCCACTTAATTGTGCACTAAACGTGTGACTACGTCTTGACGTGACATATCGACGTCTGAGTGGGGGTCGGCTAAATAACGTTATGCATTTCCATGAAATATTATCATCCAATTGAGTAGTGTTGTAAAAGTAGACCCTCATCAGGTTTCAACCCCCTTTTCCTGTATTTTGATTGGATGCCCCGTTTAGTCTGACCCCCCTCCAAAGGTTATAAAAGGCCGCGCAGATCAACGTTTCGGACGTCGGCTCCGAGGCGTAATGGTTCGAGCGTCGGCCTGGAGTGCGGAAAGTCGCGTCATACCAAAATACGTTAAAAGATGGTAGTTGTCCCCTTACCTGGCGCTGAGCATTAAAAGGGAAGTATACAGCAACGGCTTGTCGGCTCAGAGTCGGCACAAAGTGTCTGAGTGGGATACCCATGATCAACCACAGGGACTTGTAGATCGGACCCAGTGCGTCTTTTTTTCTCTCTTGTGTGCACGGAATGATGAAATATAGAATTGGATTACTTTTAATAACTGAACGCAAATTTATGCATATTTTATTAAGTTTGTTAAAAAAAGGTTATGTTGACTGGTTTTGACAAATCAGATGCACTGGGTCCGCTCTACAAGTCACTGTGTTCAACTGCGACATGTGATTGGTATTTCAAGTGTGCTAGCACTATAAAGACTGGTGGAAATCCAGTACAAGCAGACATTCATCGCTCTCCAACTCTACGCTTCACGAGATGACATAAAACATGATATTTGAGAAACACAGTTAAGTATTCTATTTATTATATACATCCGAAGTAGATTGACAGCAGTTGTTCATTTAGTTAGGATTGTGTAAAATCTTCACGTAGAAACGGATAATGATGTCCCCCTTGAATGACCTTGATCAGCTGTGCAGCCTCAGTGCAGCTCGTGTACTCGCAACACTGACAGGGACGTAAACAAATTAGTGCGATGTAGCAGCACCAACTTTCCACAAGATATTCTATTTCATATGTATTCAAATTAATGGTCCAAGGACGGACCACTTTGCCGAAATCGGCTAAGCTGGAAGGCGACTGTCAAAACAGTAAAGACACACACACACACGCACACACGTTTCGGCATTATGTGCCCGACGGTCAACGTGATTACATGTAAGCTAGTTAGCAGAATTGCCAAGGGCAGATAACTATGCATACCAATACATGTATACTGTACGTTTAGAAAAAACACCACAAATTAACGCCGTCAATATTTAGAAAAGCAAATCAAAGTATAGTATCAAGTTGAAATAATAACTGAATGACGTTATTATAGATCCATCTCCTACTATATTCCTTAGCCTATATTGACTAGCATATAATTACAAGCCTAGCCTGAATGAGGTCTACTTAAAATGGTATTGTTTGTATGATCATATTCTCAAGACCTACCTGCTATTAAATTATGATTACCTGAATTTAGGTTGATGAGTCATTAGTTAACATCATTCTTCAGAGGTCAAAATTGATGGTTAAGGTCATTGCATTGACCTATATATCGCACCCTACTTGATCACACACAGCCATTTTAGTATTGGCAGGTTAGATACGCAATAGGTACATACTTTACCTGAAGGGGTCAAGGTCACATAAGTAAGCTGTCAATATAACACACGGGCCATTACAATATCATCCCCATACACGAGTCTTCAAATTAGTTACCAATATCTAAACGAGTAGAGTTTCAAATTCTTGTTCTTGTTTTCAAGTCTCTTCGTCATCTATCACCAGACTACCTATCTGAACTTGTACTGACCCACCAACCCTCCATGAGTCAGGTCATGCGATGCCCACATGATGCCCACCTGTGAAGACCCGTACAAAGTCAATCGGAGATCTGTCATTTGAGACTGCAGGTCCATTCTTATGGAACAATCTCTCACAAAACATCTGTGAAACAGACAAACTGTGCACTTTTAAGAAAAAAACTTAAAACACTTCTTCAGTGAATGGAGTGTATATAAATGTGTATAATAATAATAATAACAATAATAATAAAATAATATGGAGGTCAATGGGTCAAGTGCGGAAGTGTGTATGCGTTACATTACACAACATATCGTGAATTGCACAAATGACAACGGTCAAATGAAAAATATGAATATGAATTAGAAACCAATGATACAGATATGAGTTCTGATTAACATATTATAAAAGCATGGCAAGTTAATTACATTCAGATATAGTTTCGCTCCTTAACCATAGATCAGACTCTGTTTACAGATGCATGCAACACGGGCTGGGGCGCCCATCTCGGCATCCATCAAGCTTCGGGGAAGTGGAGTCCGTCCCTCAGGGGACGGCACATCAACATCCTGGAGATGGAAGCCGTCAGGTGACGCTCCTCAGGACGGACAACTCCTGGGGGGTTTCCGATCCCATAACTTGTACAGACTGTACCTACGGATACTGCAAAAGATCTGTGAAAGAAAAGGTCACCTGATAGTCCGGCATATTCAGAGAAAAGCCAATGTCTTGGCAGATTCCTTAAGCAGAAAACAGATGATAGTCCAGACAGAATGGACGATTCATCAACCCACGATCAATGTTATCTTCAGACGTTGGGGGAAACCTCACATCGACTTGTTTGCCACCAGCCTGAACAACAGATTGCACGACAATTCGCCAAAGTGTGTGTGGTCCTGACATGTCTGCTGACACCACATTCGGGGAATTGCTCAACTCTCTGACGGTAGACAGACCCAAACCGGCACCGAAATTACCGCAATGGGACATCTATTTGGTGTTGGAGGCGCTCAGGGGACCACCCTTGGAGCCTGCTAACGTCTGCACTTTAACCCACTAGTCGTACAACACGGCTTTTCTCTTGGCATTAGCAAATGCCAACAGACGAAGTGAGTTACATGCAGTTGACTTCAAAGCGATTCGCTGGGAGAAAAACAAGGAGGTACTGGTTCTTCTCCCAGACTTCGTGGCAAAGAACAAAACACCAGTGGAAGTCTCCCTTCGATTATGGTTCTGTCACTAGCTCGTACGTTGGCTAGCAAGCACGGCCCAGCAATTCCTCCACAAAATGACACGCGCCAAAGCCAGGACAACGGCGGTCCAGGAAAGCAATGTTCTGGATAATATTTTGTTCTGGGCTCCTACCGTTGTACTGAGACAGTGTGATATTTGCTACAATATTCTTAATAATGTCTTCCAAATTAGACCGTCTGAATCAAGTGTATTGTTATACTAAATATTGGCGGGCCAGCCATCATTAGCCACTTTAGCTTGGTCCCAGCTCAGTTAAGCTAATAATTATCCAATTCACTGTATATATATGTCAATGGGCTTATATCTATAATTAGTACGATGTATCGAATTGTAATTCACTATGTATTGTTTTAATCTTGCAATGACAGACTTTTAGTCTGCAGTAGCTTTGCTTACCAAGTATATTTGAATGTTTGTTAATATCCATAGTAACGTTGTGTGAGTATATATAGTGATGTTTTAACATGTAACATGGTCATGAAAATGGAGAATTATATTTAGAATCAGTAGTGGAATAGAGGTATCCTAATGTATGGCAAGATTGACATAAAGTGAGAATACGTTGTAAAATATAATGTCGGAATGGAGCTGTAAATAAAACAATCAACAAATCCATCATTGGTGTCTTCCATAGCCCGACAACGTTAACAACATAACAACTACTGCAACCGGGGTTTCCATTGTCATAGCTTTCTTCAATATGCTTATACCAAAAACAATCTTTGTAGCTAATATTCAGCTCGCTATACGACGGCAAAAAGACGTCTAGAATGATGACTTTTATATTGCAACCTATGACGTCGCGCAGAAAATTGTTGATATATACAGTTCGTAGATTGACCATAACTCCATAATTCTTTATTAAAAATAATAAATCTGATCCAGTTGCCCATTGTCCAAGCTTTCTTCAATATACTGATACCAAAAACTCTTCTTTTGTTTTGTAGCAAAGGTTGAGCTCGCTGTTGGACCGCAAAAAGCTTCAAAATGACTACTCTTATATAGCGGCGCGTTATTCTTGGACCTTATTATCGCGCCATCTAGCGGACTAATGACGCACTTAGCCACATTGTCTGACACTAGACGGCACTGTACACCAGAACGAGCGGTTCAATTCGAGTTTACTGCCAACTACCAACGCGACTTGTACATGTCCGACTATCTGTTCGGGTTAGAGATTGGTTGGTTGGGTGATTTGGGGTTTAAATCCACTTTCAAGATTTTTTAACTTATATTTTTTTAACTTTTTTTTTTATAGTGCTAGCTCACTTGGAGGTATGTCATACCGCAGATAAAACATGAATACCCCGCTCAGACACAGTATACTGACTCCGAGATGACCAGTCCTTGCTTTACCACTTTAATGCTGAGCGCCAAGCAGGGGAACAACAAGTACCCTCTTTTAACGTCTTTTGGTATGACGCGACCGAGGATGGAACCCGCGACCTTCCGCACTCCGGGCCGACCCTCTAACCATTACGCCATGATCACGACATACCACTGCAAGAAAGTAAGACATCCGCGCCACACAGAAAATATATACTCAATATTATTATTATTTTTTAAGTTTTCTAATTTTGTTTATACAATGACAAGTTAAGAACAAGTTTCAAAGCCTAATATGTAACTAGTATGTTAATATAAATATAATACATCCGCTCAACTACTCTGGTATAGTCCACTCAGGTCTACTATGCCATTATTTAAGTGAACGCATGTCTACTATGGTATAACAGGGCACGAACATAGTTCCTTTCCTTCAAAGATTGTTTAAAATCATTCACAATGACAATAGAATATGCCAGAGACAAGTTCCTCTCTTGTTTCTTGTCACAAATTCGTTATCCACTTCGTCAACTGCATTGCATGAAGACGTCATTTTGTTGCTATATATGTGTATGTATACACACTTTATATAGACTGAGATGAAATACCATTAATATATATATGTCACAGTCAATTTCTAAAATCAGGCAATGTGTAAAATGTTTGAAACTTTCAGTGACTTTCTTTCCACTCAGTCAATTTTT
>JAUTBT010000722.1:0-11077 GCA_032361225.1 Lepetodrilus schrolli | reverse complement strand
CTTGTGACGTCGTCGTGAAAAACTTGTTACGAGGTGACAACACTTAGGACTGGTTTAGGAGCTCCTAAATAGTTAGGAGGTTTTTGTGAAAAGGGGGCCTGGTTTATCTTCAAGATAATCTTGCTGATTAAATTAGTTTAATGTTTCATGAGCAGACCAAATTGCTTCTCTCAACTTGCAGCAACGCCTGAAGCAAGCCGTTCTAGTATTCATAAAAAGTCATAGCATCATGTTTTGTAGAAGGTAAGGAATACGTTATTCATTTTCAAAGATTATTATCACTGAATGTAATTCTCATATGCGACCCTTGATAGGGGGTCTCCTATACGAAACGGCGTAACTCTGATATCAGGCAGCATTAACTCCATCTTTAACAGTGGTTTAGTCTATGGCTAAGGTTGGAGATAACGTTACGTCATTTCGTAGTAGAGAGCCCAGGACAGTTCTTAGTATCATGCCCACATGTACATTAAATAAACACATTATGTATGGATATATACTGTAGACATGTATTAACATCTATAGATGTAGCTGTAGCTGTACGAAGGTTTGCGTTGAACATCCACTGAGATGAAAACTGTATTATTATCGAACCTTACAACAGGTTACTTATCAATAACAAATAAAATAAAATAAATGAAATATAAGAAATCAATAGAAAGCCCGACCTACGCCAGGAAACAGTCACTTAAACATCAATAGGTTGTACTGATTAGTCGCTGCTCGATCCGATGACGACGGAATAGGTTGCCGACCAGTAAATTTGCTGAGCATTTCACTCCGAAACTTGATATCCATCTAATTATAACGTCTGGGTCGTAATGATGTTAATGCTCGTAACATTTATATTTATATTTCAGGTATGTTAATGCTGCTGTATGTCAATACCGTGCATTCACATTAAATTTGACCACCTCTCCTCTACAGTATACAGCAAATATTTGGATAGATGATCGAGAAGTTCTAAGCTCACAGTACCTCACGTTCAGGGCTGCCTGTATCTAACTGAAGACACTGGAAGAACCACAATGATGAATGTTAAATGTCCTACAAAGATGGATTTTATTCCATTGCGTTGATTGTGTGATCCTCAACGCGCGCACACCCACACAAACACACACACACCACACACCACACACATACACACACACACACACACACACACACACACACACACACCACACGTATCTATATACTTAGCCTACAGGGAAATCAATACGTCAGTCTGACCCATGAACAAATAGCACGAAACGGTCATGGATTTAAGTTGATTGATATAAATATATTCTTGAAGTTTCATCATATTTATATAACGTGTCGGGCCCGGATAGAGACACACTGGTAGCCACGAAGAGTGAGAGCTGTGCGTGTATATGTGTAGACGTATGAGTGGACGGGAGACAGTGCGGCAGCATCAGTCGGGGAAAAAATGGACGTATAATTATACCATGGAACGTGTAGACGTTCAGACGTGAGAAAAAAAGCATGTCGCATGTAAGACCGAATGAGTTACATTGATATGCTACCCATTAACAATATAATTGTTTGTATGTTACAACTCTCGATTCAATCGTAGATTAGGTGTTCGTAAATGACATGCCTAGAATTATGACAACACTTATTCAGACGTGTGTATGTAGTAGCTATTCCTCAACAATAAATTGCCTCTGTTAATCTCCCGTGTTACAGTACATTGGACATCGACTGCCTCCTACTGGTCATAGCTGTCTCATTCATCTCCTAATGTTTATACAGTGGCGCGAAAAAAAATAGAAAGACCAGACTATTTGTGATCAGTATTATTTTTGGACCGGAAATACCCTTTGCGCATCTGTATAATAGCAGTCTTTGTCGATATGTTTTAATCCATTCCAATTCTCTCGTGTCGTTATCAGGCTACGAATTGGAGGAGTTGAAGTTGACTCATCGTCCTTAAGTCAAACAGGAGTTTCCTATATTATGGGCGGCAGTGTCGACTCAATTGATATTATTGCCCCAGAAGACTGGTCTTCTGATAAATATGTCCCTCTACTCTCGGTCCTTGAACTGAGGACACTTAGAATGAGTTAATCCTCTGTACATTTAATCCCAATGGAACAATAGCATGTTCTTTATGTTTGTACTGCTACTACTACTACTACTACTACTACTAATACTAATACTAATACTAATACTACTAGTACTACTACTAATATTAATAATAATGTATGTTTAGAGCGCTGGTATCTTCCAACATGCTGCTCATGATAATCGAACTTTATAACTAACAGAACAAACAAGAACAGTAATTGAAAGAAAGTCAATAAATTAAATCATAGACTTCACGGAAGTTTCCATCTGGAGATTAGGAAGTGGATGCTTATTTAATGTCATTCTGTAAAGAGTTCCAGAGATATGGAGCGTCAATTAACAAACATCTATTGCATACGGGTAATCATTTATATTATAACTTTTCATCTTATCCCGGTTACGAAAAGGGTAAATCATCCAGACGTAGACATGCTTTATTCTGGATGCGAAATGAGCTGTAAGTGTACCGCATGTTGAAACATACAACATTTGTAGAGCATAGAACTGCAGTGGACCTGCGAAAATCCCCCTGCGAATGACACACATGTGCAGATCAGCTCTATTTAGTACAATATCATTCTAGTATAAACGCATCCTCACACCCCAGGGGTACTTAATTCCGTTCAGGACACCGTTCCGTTCATGTGGTACCCCTGGCACACATCTAGAAAGAAACGTGCGCAAACAGTTTAGGAGCTATAAATATAACAATGCTAAAATCTATTCACTTGATAAATTTTACGCCATATTCATCGGGAAAGTTATTTCATTTGTTGGCTGTTTGCGCAGGTTTCCCTTTAGATGTGTGCCAGGGGTACCACATGAAGTGATTCCTGAACGGAAGTCAGTACCCCTGAGGTTCAAGGATGCTATAAACGCGGACAGGTAACAAATACAGGCATTGGTGTCAAGCCACCTGACAGGTTCGCATTGGCTGTTTTGTCAGACGAAATTCCTTGAAAAACTAATTTTTAGAAATTGATAGTTTAGCATTGAATACTCACATTGATGTTTTCAGATATTAGTATAAACAGTTTGTATATTATATGTCTATGGTTTCGACTAGTGGTTGAGTGCTGTCCGAAGTTTGAGCTTGTGTGGACAAACCTCCGTCTTGATCCCTCATAACGTCGACGTACTGGCGACGTAATTGCAATCTATATTTAGATACTGTTGGTATTGATATATGATATTTAGTGTTTCACGCCAGCTAGAACTCCTAAATATCATATGCTGTCAATAATCAAAGGCAAGCAGATCCGTCACATTTGTACTTTATGGCCATGTTCAACATAAAATGATAAATCTACTAATGATATGTCTAATAGAAATGTCTTTTAACTTTGACTATGCTCCATAATGGTGTCAAAGTACTGTCATGGTGTTGCAATACAAACTTGAGTTCAATTCGGCTGGGTTTTTTTCAATTATAGTGTGAGTTTAATAGTATAGTAAACATCAATTAAATATCAAAGTTAAGCGATTACTACCATCTATGCAAAGGCTTGGCTATATAATGACCAACGTATTAGCCACTGCAAAACCTTTCTCTCCTAGCATCACGTGCGCCTTGAGATGTCGATCATAATTTGCACTTATTGATCACATTAATTTTGTTTGGGTTTAGTTATTGATGTTGAAATGGATAGTATTTGTCAAGAATTGTTCGACATGACAGCGGGGAATAAATCTATGTCTGTAACAAGCTGTAACGCTCACTTCTTTTTTAATCAGAACTGACTGAATTGAAATATAATATTTTGTCATAGAACATTTTTTACATTAACCTAGAATAAGCTTTTGGAATGTAATACCAACGAACACAATAGGATTTTATGGTCAACTTTCTGTTCGGTAATCAACCCTGTGTATCCCCTCTGGTGTGTGTACTAAATACAAATGGCTTTGCATGACATCACTCGAGTTTCTCTGAGATATTGTTTTGACAAGCAACCTCGGTGTGTTCAATAAACGAAAAGCTACAGACACATCTTCAAATATGGCATTTCACTTAACGAGCAAATTAAAGTGATCGCCAATTCCACTGCAGTTGCGCCGATGATCATCCAATCGCAAAGAATTCATGTTGTTTACAACAAGTTATGATTTTGCATGGTTTGAATTATGTCTACTTTATACATGTACGTAGCATGGGGAGTTGGGAGAACAGTCATGCACCATTCTTTCCACTCAACCTGCGCCTCCGTCTGTTATTGACCATCGATGCCATACTCCTATTGGGGCTTGAAACGAACTCAACGTCGTAGCCTATAGTCTGGCTATCATTGGAGTGCCTTTACCTCGTTAACATCTGCGACACGGGGAACCATCAGTATCGAACGGAATTGAGTTTCTCGAAGCGTTTGTAAACAGCCAGTTCCTATTATTGAATGCCCGTTGATGACCAGATTCCATGTAATGTGGTAGCATTGTTGCATAGATATGACAGAAGCTCATGCAGTGCATGACCAGCCCTTCATCATTTCCTCGTAGATTAACTTCAAGGTCATCTTTAAAATAAATCGCTAGTACACTCGCACAAATGTTCGAAATGTCGGTAATAATATTACTGTACTGTCAATGTAGCATTTTTGAGTAATAACAGCATTCCACCTTGGCATATTAACCACACATTCTGTCATTCCATATTAACCGAGACACAAAAAAAAGTGAGACAATTCTGTCTGTCTCAATTCTACAAAACGTATGACCTCAGTGTCGACAGTGCTGTGCTGTTTGCTACAGGAATACAGAGTGTGTATTAACTCCTCATTGATTGCGTGAAGATGCGTGATATTGGCATTAGTCGCACTGGCTGATAGCCGGCCAATCTGAGCAATTGGCGGCCCGAGAGCTCGGGTATATCGGCCAAGTCATCAAAGGCTGAGTAACGGAGCAGTCCTTTCCTGTACGTCATTTTTCATTTAGGAGTGTTTAAATTCTATTTAGAAATAACTATAGACCTCGACTAGTAATGGTTCTGTGAGACCATGTGTTGTTATCACGGCACAAACAACGGCACGGCACATACCGTTGTTATCATGGTACGTGCACAAACATGCACAATAACGCTTCTGGAATTTTAGCAATACATGTTCCATATTTCAATTTACCGCCAAAGATCAACATATGCACCAAATGTATTATTGTAAGTTGTAAATAAGGAAAGGACTACGATAAATGTTTCACATTTGTCTAATCCTGTTGAATTTGAGTTAATATAATATGTTGAAATCATATCAACAATGCTTGACCTGTCAGTGACAATAGGTCTTTTGAGCAGATATAGTTTGACCCTAAATACTGGAATATGTTGTTGCACGTAAAGCTGAGTATACAACGCCATCATTGTTTTTAATAAATTAGATATGTTAGAATATGCGGCATTCCAACTATGCTATTATGTCTTGCAGTAAGTGTGGTCATAACTGACAACTAATTACAGTTGTATTTCAGTTTCACATTGACACAAACAACAGTTTAACAAATGTATTCAGTAGATAGACGAACTGTTTTTAATTTTTTTTAAACACCCGATATGTGTCACTTTGTAGGATGACCTCATAGCTGGTCTCGTTCACAAGGACTTCACAGTTAACACTCGACATGTTGCTATGGTTATAGTACAATTTCTGAACAAATTTATGCGGTTGTGTCATTATTTTAACACAACAGTACAGCACTAGTATACCAACACGAATCAATAAGAGGCAGCATGATAAGTCAAGTTCTTCATGGGTCCTATATCCTCGAACTGAGCACTTCCTCTATTACATTATAAATAGAGGATCTCATATGAGTGGTCATATAATACTGAATTTATTAAGCGAGTTGGCAAAACTGATATTATGCGAGGCTCTGCCGAGTATAATATAATGTTTTGCCAACGAGTTTAATTCATTCAGTAATATATTAACACGAATGTGAAATTCTATTTATCACATAACTGTAGAAGTTATTGGAATATCGATTTTTCAGTCACTAACACTATCATAGACAAACGTCTTGGGAACTGGACAAAATATAGTTCCAACTGGGTACATAGTAATAGATGTATTTGCATATTTAATTGAAGAAATTCGACAAATTAAGTCGCAAGAAGAAGATCTAAAAGAGTTCCAAAATGATTTTGATTTCGCGTATGAATACAAGTATAAAAATCTATTGTGTTATTGCACTAGTGAGAATATTTATATTTATAGCATGGGTTTATTTCACTCCCAAACTCCTATGCTATGTGATAATAATACGTATACACACCAAATATGGATTAGTTGTATTGTTTCAAACATAATATTAATGTCAATTTGATTATGCTTGTTTTCAAATATTGTATCAGTTTAATCTCTTTGGATTCATATTTTGGAAAGCATAATATTTTATTCTTGTTAGGTGATACGTTGTCCTCCTATTCTAAGATTAGTTGGTTACAGTTTGAGATGGGTCCAAGAAAATATGGCATGCCCAAGTGTGGAACAGACGAAATATATTTAATGTCAATTTTAGGTACCAGTGTTTAAATTGGCGTGAGCTGACTGAATTGTATTTCTTCTTAAAGAGTTCTCATTGGGGACAAGTTTATGGTATGCCTAGTATTTGCCCTACAATTGGATCCGTGTCCCGTTTGTTGGAAGGTCTTGATTCCTGTACTATCAGTCAGTCGATAGAATATTAGAAAGGCTACGGACCTGTCTACAGTGACAAAGCTAAATTGACGAATATAAAGATGAGTTTAATTATATGTATTGAACTAGTCTTGCACTGTACTCTTGACATCTTCCACCCTATTCCCACTTTCTGAAACGTCCCCACGCTCGGGGCCAGTGTCCTAGAGAGTAGGGAATAAATATGATCAATGTTCTTCTCGCCACTCGGGTCCGTCATTTGAATACTGAAGGTTAGATTGCCTGATGTCATATGTAGGTCATCTCGCCCTTCAATCCCACGGGTTTACAAAGAAAATACAGATATAATTAATTTAAGAATTGATTCATTGCTCTTGATCACGATACTGCAAACTGGTGGCATGTGACGTCGTAACCGTCGTAATGAAGCGAGGTGTTGATGTAGGGGAATGCCTAATCACGAACACTGTGGTTAACGTTTCCATTTGTCTTTATTCGCAACTCAGGTTGCATACAATATCGTAGCGTGCCATGCGTGATCAATAAGCTTGACCAGACTTGGGATTATCATAGGTTCTCGGTCAAGAAATAACGCATGGATATCTCTTGATTGCATTACCTATCGATGCACTTGAATTTAACACGTGTGTATGTGTTAATGTATCATACGTCAACGGCCTACAAACGGTTTTTAATTAGTGTATTTATGAATGTGACCTGTCCATGCTACGTCAATTATTAATTGCCATTGCAACAATGGTGTCATTCTTATGTTATCACAATGTGTATTATTTACTGGAGAATATCATTCCACAAACCATGATGTAATTCTGCTAGCCATCTGAAGGCATGTCATTACCAGATTTGGCACGCTGTGGTTGGTAAGAATTGGGGATGCTAAAATATTCTGATTTAAATATGGATCCAGAAATAACCTGAGCTCAAATGAAAATCTTCATTCGAGGAATTGAGTTGGTATTCATCTCGAGGACATGCGGGGCATTGGCCTGAATAGTTCTTTATTCAGAAATGATGTTTTGACAACTACGACTATCAACTCATGAACAGAAGACGTCAATGACAGTAGACATCTAGAAACGGCGAACTCCAATTATTGTTCACTGCTCTACAAGAAGTCGTGTTTTGACTTTCCTGAAACTGATGTATTTCGCAAGTATACCCTTTGAGGTTTTATCCCATCAGTCTTTGAAATCGTGTAAGGGTGCTGACCGAGACAGAGGGAAGGTGACTATAGTCAGTGTTAGATGGTGCCCACGTGAATACAAAGAAACGCGTACTGATCGGGACGTAATTCACGTAAAACGTTCGAATGTGAAAACAAGAATTGGTATGACCAAGACGGGAAATATATTTTGTTCAGGGACAATGCTGGCTATCATAAAATCAAGTTGGATTCATGTATGCCTAATTCACTTCGGTTTTGTAAATACCAGCGGTATGGTCATGGTGCCATAGTAGATGCACAAATTGTCACATTTGTCATTGCTGCGGAAGTGAAAAGCATGAAGGATTTGATTGTAAAGAGACTCCATTCTGCAAAAAAAACTGCAAACGCACTACCATGGCTTCTTCCGTGGAATGCTCGATATACGTCTGTGGAACTCAGCTTTGCAGACTTAAACATATTAACAGCATTTATTTTGCCGAAGCCAGAAAAATAATGTTATTTTCTCAAGCAGCAACTGCATCATCGATACATTGGTATGAAGCATCACCAAATACGGTACGTCCTGACTCATCTGTATCAGCTCATTTGTTAGACAGATTTCACTTTTATAAGACGCCACCTTAAAGAAGATGCCATCTTAAAGTAACAGCAGTGTAACCAGATAACTAATTATTAGTCTTCACTATCGTCGGCTCCATCTTCATCCAATCTTCTTCTACGTATTATTGTCAATGTTCTGCTAAATCCCTTTCTCTGTCTTTTCAGTCATCTTCCCAAATTCAATTTCCAAATGGTCTTCTGAAAATGGTTTTCGATTTTCCAAAGGCCATACACCCAAAAGTGATGTTTTGGCATTAGTACACGTCATGATTGAAGCAACGTAATGCGTTGTGATTTAAACCCTTATAATGCGTTATCGTATGCATCATATCTATAATATCTCCCACCAACACAGACGCATGGACGTGGGAGAAACCAGCATCGACACAATTACTAGTCCCATGCATATTCATATATGTGACGATCACCCACACGAACCATAACTCAATCGAATTCTTGACATGTCTTCTTATTATTCAAATTCAAGATCCACGCTGAAGGTGGTGATAATGACGTAAACATATCGAGATGTTGGCAATGCATGACAGGTGAACATGAATGTTCCATAGCGGGTTAGCTAGCAATGCATATCGGGGCTCTCATATACGAAACAGCGTAAATCCAATGCCGTGTAGTCCTAGGCTACACGGCCATTGCTGGGATGGTGTAAAAGTGAAATTACAGTTGAGCTGTGTTTAGTCCAAGTAGGAATTCATCATTGTGTCCAAGCATAGGATAGACATATCAATTGACACGCTGCACATCTATACGTGAAAGAGTTAGATGGTTAACTAGGTCAAAAATTTAAGTGTCCTGTTCCAGGATCCTAAGAACATCCTAACAGGATCCTGCCATGCTTCTTTTACCCCGGGTGTCCTGGTGTATTTATGAGTATTCACGTTATGTGTCCTGGCCCCGACACCTAACTTGTTTTGCTGTGCAGCTGCGTCCGGGAAATACAAATAATACGTGAGTTTCCTCAGCGTGCAGTCACTACTTGTGAATGGAATATTGACTGGAAACGGTTGACAGTGAACATATTTCTCCGTTGCAATTACTGTTCATCCTTATGGATTTTATTCTGATGTCCAAATCGCTTTCCTAGACTGTAGTCCCTTTGCTGCTCGGCAGTAATTGACTAAGGAAACCACGATTCTGGAATCAATAAAGGGAGGTAATCAACTTGTATACGATGTGGGTGCACCAGTGACGTGGAAAAACTGAACTACACTGATCAAGTCATTAGTGTATGCCTATAGAATAACACGGATGCTTTGGGCTATTTCTGTTTTAAGTCTGCATCATCTATACATCATGATAACAAGAATTCAACCATCTGACATTCAAAGACGAGTAAACATGGATATTAACAATAATTATTTGAAAATGATCGCAACTGCTCTCTTCTAGATGAAGTCATCAGTCCATTAAATCTGAGGTGTTTTGGAGGTGTTTCGAATGTATTTGTTCATCCCTCGTTGATATAATGAAAATATTATATGACGTAGACATTGATATCGATGGGTATACTATAGTTTCTACTATAAATGTGTTATGCCAGCACTCTACTAGTGCATCCCGGCTTGGCAGTTTGGTGACAAGTACGCAGTTATCTGGATTATACCGGAGATGACCATATAACATGCTAAGACAGGGTTAGGGCTTAACGTGTCTTGAGATGCCATAACCATAATGCCACGTCACGCTCTCGCGAGAATTATAGTGATGTGTAGTCGTGGACTGACCACGAGGTCACGTGGCTCGTGCGAGACTACATCTGGGTATGAGTTACGACTGTAGAACTGTTCACACTTGTAAAGATGTGATGTATTACCGATTGAGACAAGACCAGCACGACACTCGCAGTGGCAAAAGGTTGATAAGCAGACCCCGAGGGCCGCACTATTTGGAAGGAGTGCATTCAGAGAAGTCAATAAACGGTGAATGGCACCGGTGGGACACTTAATTCATTCGCCAATGGTTTTATTGTCGAACAGATATTGCACTTCACTATGAAGCAATGCATAGCAAATCAAGGCCATTTTCAATTTCCTCAGTTGACATCGACGGTGTAAGAAATGGGCCAGGGATCAGTGTCTGTCAAATATAATCAGGAATCATTGGAATGTTTTGTCGTTTCTTTGGGCATACAGGTGGAGTTTGTTTTTTCTCTGGATTGTTTTGATGATACCTAAATGAATGTAATCTGTCGTCAAAGGCACTTACCCTATGCTTTTGCGCTCGTATCCGATGATCCCTACACTGGGTTACCGTTATGTTCGTTGTTGTTTTTCCTTCAATGGTCGTAGAATTATGTTTTAGAAATGTGTTATCCTACCAAACTCATTACTTAGTTAAGGAACTCAATAGCGGGTAAAATACCGCGTGTACATAAGCTCCTTGAACAAAATTTAAATGTATGCTTTTGTTTGTTTTCGCTAAAGATTGAGAACATCGCATTCGTTCATGTACATATTTTATTTATATTATGTTTTTTAAATCTAGCATTAGATCGAATTCAAGTGATATATGTTAGGTTCGTAAATTATCTTCGTTTAATTTTATTAAATGAACATTATTTAATAGCATATAT
>JAUTBT010000721.1:0-11078 GCA_032361225.1 Lepetodrilus schrolli | reverse complement strand
AGTGAGAGATTGACCGGGGTAATAATGTAGCGCTAACAATATGCTTTAGACACACACACACACACACACACACACACACACACACACACACACACACACACAATCACACAATCACACATATGGTTACCTTTTATGCGAACATGGTCTAATAGACGAATGTTACCATTTGTACTAAATTCACGATCGCGATGAAGCTGAAATCTTTCTATAGTAAAATAGTTATATTGGTTATGTTAATAGTGCGATGACCGTACAATACTGTTATTATTGTTTTAATAGCTTGCAAGAGAGTGTGAACTTCCCTTAGTCTTAGTCTCTGCTGAATATACGGAACTATCATTACGTAAATATTGATTAATGATGATAGAAGCAACCGTGATATCGACACTATCTTTAGAACATGGTGTGCTAACGAACTATAGAATTCAATATTAAAGTTTGTTTGAATATTGAAGTAACGATCTAATGAATGAGTAAATTCAATGGTAATCACAACAAAGATAATTTTGGTATATACATGTATCGATATGTATCGATAAGTCTCGATATTTCAGCAGCAACTTCTGATGGCTAGATCTATCTATCTTTCATTTAACACAGTTTCATTGAAAAGACAGTTAAGAAATTCCTAAAGCTATTGCCAATTATCGCCCAAGAATCGACCCCTTCATGATAATGGTGTCACGTTGACGAAATTGTATTGACGTGGAAGGTGGTATTAACCAACTTTATTACAACGTGGAACATTTTGCGGACAGTCCTTCAACGAAACGTTAGGTTAACTCTTTCGCTTTTAAGGATGCAATTTTCATGGACGTTCGAAATTAACTGGTTAAATGCAATGTCCACCGGACAATACTCCCCGCCGTGAAATCTCCACACCGTTAACAGTATCGACGTTTAGACGTCTGTGAAGACATCGACACGAATCGCCGAGCTTCATTCAACATACCAAGAGTTAAATTAAAGACTGTCGTGAAGTAAAATGGCAGATCTCCGCTCTTCGTCATTGCGAGGCCTACCTGAATAACCAGACCGTCAGTCAACGCTAATTCCCACCCAATCCCAAGACTTAGGTGATTTTCTAATGACAGATTCGTTTTCTAATTAATTGTAACTCTCAGTATCAGCTAATAGCGACCATCTCCTGCTAGAGTCGGTGACTACCAGACGAGCGAATTGACAAGGAAATGCTCTATTTCCCCGGTTCCTGACAGCTCAGGTTGCAATTCCCCACCTTATTAACCCGGTCCTATCAGAGAAAGCATTGTCGAATATCACTCAATGACGACAGCGTTATGAGTACCACGAATCTATTTCATAAGCTATCACGGAATAAGCCGCGCACCTAATTGAGCCCGGAGCAGTGCCAGTGATATTCGGAAACAATTCGATACCTCTAATCAAGAGGTCCGCGCTCGAGTACCGCTTAAGAGCCCGGATGCTTGTCTCGCGATTTATTCGTGACGAGTCTCGATGCAACAACGATGACATGCTTAACCGCATGTATTACCGTGTACAGGCAAATACAAATACAATCGGAGCAACCTTGCGTCATTTCCGCGTTGCTCCGTGACTGCGTTCCACGAGAGTCTAAATCGAGGTTTACGTCATTTCATGTTATAGTAAAAGCATGGCGTACGCCTAGATTTGGGCCAAGACTACGGTATGACCCTTTCGTCAAACGCAGTTCCAAAACAAACCAATTCAACGCAGAAGACGAAAAGTAGCACAATACAACGCAAAGTACAACACTAACAGCAAGGCAATGGTATTATTATACCAATACATCACATTGTACTAGTATATAGCATAGCACCAGAATTATATAACGTGGAACAGAATAGAATTATATTTGAGAAACGCGTCTGTGATTTTTAAAATACTATTTGACAACGGGGGTAACCTTACATTTTCTGTGTCCCCTTAGCTAGCACTGGATGAATATTATTACATAGAGAATAACCACCCAATATATTTTGATATTAATGCTATCCTACGTGTTGTTAAAAGTAACCAAAATCCGACGACTTATCAAAGAGTAGGATTACTTTGATATCAAGAGACACGAGGTTGAGATTCTATTTATCACCCAATATTTAATTAAATAATTTACTTGCAATTGCAACATAGCTACGTTATTGTTGTATGCGTTGAGGAACTTTTACTGTGTGTCGTAGTAATCGAATACATAGCAATACAGGTTAAAGTAGTAATCGAATACATAGCAATACAGGTTAAAGTAGTAATCGAATACATAGCACTAAAGGTTAAAGTAGTTCCGTATAATTAAATTACACCAAAAGAATTGACCAATCAATTAAACGTATTTTTTGGTCACATTAGAATAACAAAACAAATAAATAATCCATAGCCAATCAGTGAAGTGTTATTGTATTATCATCACGTGGGAGCCAGTATTGGTAAACGACAGTACACACTGTCAAATAGAGAAGAAGAAAAAGCGTTGAGCATTGCGAAACAACACTCAATGTCAGTTTATCTGGCCCCGCGATTACGATACTATCTAGACTACGATTTCCATCATTGGTCTATCAGTACCAGCCGGTCTTCGTAGGCTTATGCAACATTAAGCGTTACGGATGTTGCGGGTTTAATTTCCGCCTACACTAAACTGACAAGCCATGATATAAGTGAAAGAATCTTGAAAGCGGCTCTAAACCCAAAATCAAAAGGAAAAGGAGTACAATTACATTTTCTATGATTCGTTCACAAATCCACATATAAAATTTGAGCTTGAGTATAAAATTGTACTCAAAAGGTTTCGTAATCTCGGGACCTGGTATAGTTCTTCGTTGTATGCACACACACACACACACACACACACACACACACACACACACACACGCACGCACACACACACACACACATAAACATACACACACACACACACACAGATGCATGTACAATTCAACAGTAATCGTATTGGCCCGTATCATCATCCCACCGAACAGAACTGTTTCTCGAGCACAAGACACTAATATACTTTGAGATCACTTAACAATGTTTAGGAAATCGTTTCTACAATCGATGGTGTGATAAAAGTCTGAACCAACCGTCCTTTTCAACACGAATAGTTTCAATGAATTCTTGATGAATTTTGTCATCTTAAACTAGGTAATGCAATAAAGCTCCATTTCATCTCATTTCCATTGCAACTGAAGCGTAAACTAACTGCACTCTACTCACAAATAATAGATTCGAAAACTACTAGTCATTAAGTTGTTTATCTGCGTTGACGTCTATGCTGGAGGTTGAGATAACGGACGCTGTGTAACATTCAAGTATATTTCGCCTCATTTCCTCAAACTAACTGAATTACGTATAAATACATTTTGAGAGACTTCATTGCCGTAGATTGTTGTTTGCCGACTGTACTCAGATGGTACGTGGGGTCTATTTCCCGGACCGGAAACGGAATCGGACTTGCGGTCTATTCCCCTGATCCAGACACAATTCCCAGCAATCTGATTGGCTCATGTGATTAGGGTTAGCGTTAGGGTTAGGACAATATTTTATTAATATTTTGGGTCACGTGAGCCAATCAGATTGTTGGGAATTGGGTCCGGGTCCGAGGAATAGATCATAAGTCCGGGTTCGGGATCGGGTTTAAACATTCTATAAATCAAGAGGAAATTAAATTAAACACGAATCTATGTTTTCATTGCACATATACTGACATATCTGTATTACCTTTCAATTTTATTACTGATGGTCTTCTATTAAAATATATATATATTTGGTGTAATTATATTATTATTATTTAATCATAAAATTATCATTAATTTACTAGAAAGTATTACTGATACAATCATATTCAATTCAAATTCAACATCTATATAGGTACATTTCATTTGTATAAAATATATTCTGTTTGTTTTGCATCATTTGAATATTAATTATTTATAGCGTGGTCATAGTGCTACATTAGTACATCGGTCAATGGATCAGTGTACCTTTACTTTCCTTCTCAACTCCACGGAGAGTATGAAAGCTAGCTGGAGTTTCAAGCGCAAGAAGGTTAGCATTCATATTTCCACCTCATTCCATCGGGTTGAATTACTGTTGAATTACTATAGTAATTTTACGTAAATTGGACGTGTTGAAGGTAGTCGGGGTCGAGTTGACAGTTGTGGGTTATATTAGTAGGCTATTTTATGGGTTGTAATTGTTAACTGACCTTAAAATCATGATTACATCACGTCGAAAAAAATGAAATTATATTGAAAACACGAAAACCACTAGGACATTTTAAGAAGTGGAGATAGCCGCACGCATGCGATATTTCTCTCATTAAGTACACCCACGTGGTTGGAATATTCCGTGATAACTCGGTAAACTTGGATCTGTATACTAGTCCATAGAGTGAGTCCGTCGTTCCATCCGTAAAGTATTGGTTTTGCCTTGATACAACATGAGATTATCTATCCCTGACGTATATCGGATGAATTATGATTCGTGTCGATCTAACAACATTATAGAAAGGCCTGGTTAGCATGCTTTATTTATCGTCTGCCATAACTTCATTAATCCGCGATGAGAAGAGGGCGCACTGACCCATAGGCACTAATATCTATTCATAAATATTGCGCCAAAAACCTAGTTCGGCGTTACTTTGAAGTTAAAAGGATAATATTGCGGTCAAAAATATTGTTTGCTTTATACGTTCCTTGTTGCATACCCTTGAAACAAGCATATTGCCACCAACAAAAATTAATAAAGAACAACAAGTAGTTCAGTATTACTGGGATATTGTGATGCCTGATGGTAATGTTTTATGCATTCCTTGTTGCACGTCCAGCCTCCTCTTGAAACTAGGATATTTTTGCACGTGTTTTGAACAAGTGAAGCCAAATATTTCTTCTAAAGTAATAACTATTTATATATTTAATTAGTTGGTACATAGCTTACTGATCCTTGCTCTAGAACACTGTTCAAGTTCCTTTGTAAACAGCGTGAGGACAGTCACCGACCCCCCCCTCTCTCTCTCTCTCTCTCGCTCTCTCTCTCTCGCTGGCGGATGAGTGGACTATACTAGTTTTCAAGCAGCTGTTGTCCTCGCCTAAATATTAATCTACGGATTTATTTTAGTAGCGTTCAATTTTCCGCAGCGTTTGAACATTGTTTAACATTTATCAATTTATTGATCTTTTTCGCACTCTTACCCAGAAGCGAATTTACAGTTGATAACCGGCTGAAGGTCATGTATACTTAATGTCAGGTATTTCGTTAAGACGTCCATCGGAACTGAACTGAACTTTATTCACGCTCAGCCTATGGCATTCATGTCTGTGGAGTTAGGAATTCTGGGAATAAAATAGTCATCAACAGCGAATTAAGATTTACGTGCTCTTTTCTGTGCGTGACCCGATTTGTTCAGAAGTTCTTCACCACACGTTTACATTCTATTTATTTATTTTTGTTAGTTTTTGAATAATGTGCATGTAAGCAGTCGTCTTTGAATTGTTATTTTTAATCATTAGGTCATTAATATTGTTACCTTAAATGAAAAATGGACCCTAAATGAAAAATACATCAGTTAAGGTAGTAGATCTATAGGCAAACCTACGAAAAAAATGTGTTTGAGTTACCTGTAGATTATATATTTTTCATCTACACGGAAATGCTGAAATACTTTTTCAATAATTTCCATCGGAGGTCTTCATGTTTTCAAAACAAGCTGGCGTTATTGTAAGTCGGGCCTTTTACCTTTTTCTTTAATAATCTTGGCATTTTTCCCGACCAATCAAAATTCTGTCAAAGTGGTCACTAGTTTTGCAGACAGTCTCTTCACAAAATGTTACATATATTTTTGTAATTCAGACTATAGTATGACGACAATTAATTTAATTAATTGATTAATTAATTTGCTTGTTTATCAAATCGGTGATTATTTGGATAAATATAAACATAGACTCACATATCTAGCATGTATGTGTTTAACTTCTCAACGCCGAAGCCATGTTATAGATGGTGTCGACTTGTACAACATGTTAATGAAATGCTATCACTGTAGGAAATGTTAATGAAACACAGTGTTAGTGTGTTTCTATGAGAGAGTTTACTTTCCAAGTTGTTTAAATTGCTACTCTCATCCGGGTCAATTAAATCAATCTCCGGTGTATCCCTACTCTCTTGCAACATAATATGGAGAAAATAGTTCCTTGGCAAACGCGTTGTTGTTTCCAATAATACGTTCTGGCTCACAAATTGCCAATTACCAATAGACGACTATCAGACTGCTATACGACGACCGCTTCAGTTAATGCCATTGCAATTGTCAATTGTGGAATAAGCGCTAACTCCAGTCGTCTTGTCGTAAAACCACCATGACTCGACTCAGACCGATTCCAGTTACGAGTATGAGTGGTTTAGGTTCGAGAGTATAGATCGTCACGTGGTGTTGCAATCGTAAAACCAACATGACTCGACTCAAACTGATTCCAGTTACGAGTATGAGTGGTTTAGGTTCGATAGTATAGATCGTCACGTGGTGTTGCAATCGTAGTAACTTCGCGACATCTCGGATCGGAAATATGCGCTCGTACCTTAGGTTTCAATTGAAAAATGCTAATAATCTTGGCATTTTTCATGACCAATCAAAATTCACGTTACAAAATGAAATATAGAAAAGTAATCCAGGAATTTTTCTAATTTTTATATTTTTAAGTAAATATAATTCTATCACATGGCTCGTTAATTTTCATTAGGATTACTTGCTGCCTGCATTGTAATACCAAATGAATCCAATGGAAGTGCATATATAAGCATCTTTGTAAAGTTGATAATATATATTTGTTTGCGTATGAATACCTAGTTGTGTGGTACAGCCACGAGTTGGCCCTTTCAATGAAATTGCTGCTAATTTGAAATTTAAGAAATACAATTCTACATATTTCTGCTCAGATTTCACTGGGAATGTCTATTCTATGAAAAAGGATGTCATATATGACACTGAAAGCGTTTACATTCCATCCGTAAAATATGACTAGAATTCGTCCGTTTCCGCCATAATGTCAACGTTCCTATTAGGTCCGAGCGCATGTCTGTGGATGTCGCTTGGATGATCCGAATGGTAGTGTTGTTAACGATGTTAGACAAGTGCAAACTGGGCTCATTAACTCTCTCCATGCTGGATGCAACCGGAGATGCCCTTATAAAGAGCAATGCATGTCTCTAATCCAGCAGGGAGAGGGTTACCAAAAAAAAAGTCACCCACAGTTTTAACTGCGTATAAACAACCTCTTCCACACATAATTAAATGTTATCTTAAATATATCGGTTGCCAATACATAAAACGTAATCATAAATTAGTCTGTAATCTGTATGATCGTTTAATGAACATTATTATTGTAACATTTGTATGAATCAATTTTTGTCACGTTACTTTACGACATGAATTTGCAAGTTTTCAAGTAGTTGACTGCTAAATAGTCATAATTTACGAATAGGATTCATATGTATACATGTAGGTTAAGATTACACAATTACGGACATGCTTGGATTAATGGGTTGCTATTTTTATTTACCAAAGAATTGAGAGTTTGGGTATAACTAACTTGCTTGTATTACTAAACCTGCTTCCTATATAAGATTAAAAGTATGTGACTAATTCGTAAGTTAAGATAATACTGTAATTGTTACCAGCTAGCGTAATTTGATAAATGCTGATATTGTGAAACACAACGTGTATCTATGTAATTAAACTGTAAGTTAAATGCTGATCTTGTGGCTTCGTACAGTCTCTATAGCAGGCCTACAATAATAAAATCTCAGCATATGCAGATTTGTGAGCATATTTTAAATAAATAAATGAAGCAGAGAATAACTCATAGTTTACGACATCGTAACATTACGAACGCCTCGATCGTTCTTGCAGATTCTATTCGATCTCCCGAAGGCGTCAGCCAAGCCATCAACAGGTTCGCTTACCATCCTAAATATTCCAACACCGCATCCTAAATATTCCACCACCGTATCCTAAATGTTCCAGGGCCGCATTCCAAATGTTACAGCTCAGCCATAAAATCAAACACGTGTTTATCCACGGTTCTTTTATTGCTTCTCGAAGAGAGTCAAGTATTGTGTTAGGGGCTTGTCAAAGCCATTTCACACCAGATTTCGCCTCCATCGCGAGTTGGAGCAACGACTGCGGGAAGAATAATCTAGCTCGAGATTTAAGTAGGGGGCCTTTAAGATCTCGTGGTTCGGTGTTCAGAAAGCTTTACACTTGCTAAGGTAATTGACTATCTAATAGACGTGGTTCATAACAACTAGTCTTGCTTTATTTTTTATTTTTTATTGAAAACGTAATTGTTAACAAGATTAAACGAACTGGGTTATTTGAAGTTAAGGAACAGCGCGGATTTTGTGTTTAAAATTTTAGAGAGAAAAAATAATCTGGATTGGTCATTTTAGTTGACAATTGTAGTCTTTGCGTCATTGCAAGTAAGTTCTAGTGACGTCAACCATTAAAAAGTAACAGTAACAACAGTATTTACTGGAACTATTTCTTATCGAGTACATTTCGGCTTCTTTTTTAATTAAGAGGTAGAGTACGGTCTACCCCTATATATAGTGTATTAAAGTATAGTTTTGCCCTGAACTATTATAGTTAACGTGCGAGGACACTCATTAACTACACTTTGCGCCTTTGTTCCCACACCGTACTATGTTGGAATTTGAATTCACCATCCAACAAACTGGTGAGGTTTTTTTAAATAGAGATTTGAATTGTGCGTCCTGTGCCAAATTGTTTAGCAAATAGGACCAATTCAAACATGGTCTATCTTGTCGCCTTGAACCCAGAATACAGCGTCTATTGTCAATGTAAAACAGTCTTCAGTCTCTCTTAGGGTCTGCAATAAATATAAAAAATACGGTCTACAGTATCTCCGTCTTCTGCCTGACAGGGTGATCCACCTATTGTATTCATTCCACATGAAAGTACTCAAATTCTACGAGCTGTTGGTAGAGGATGAAGCCTCTTACAGTCTACAGTCTCTATTACAGTCTACAGTTTCTATTACAATTTCCAGTTTCTGTTACAGTCTACAGTTTATCTTACATTCATATATCTCCTTCATTCTTAATCTTTCTTTCTTCTCTCCCCATCTTTTCTTCCACTTCTCTTGGAGCGGATTTCATTTAAGTTGTAATAACTTGTAACCCATCCATTTCGTCTTGAATAAAATATGTTTAAACTAAATCTGACATTCTACAATTCATTACAGTCTACAGTCTCTGTTACCGTCTACAGTCTATTACACACTACAGTCTCTGTTACCGTCTACAGTTTCTGTTACAGTCTACAGTCTCTATTAAACACTACAGTTTCTGTTACAGTCTACAGTCTCTATTACACACTACAGTCTCTGTTACCGTCTACAGTTTCTGTTACAGTCTACAGTCTCTATTACACACTACAGTCTCTGTTACAGTCTACAGTCTCTGTTACCGTCTACAGTTTCTGTTACAGTCTACATTTTCTAAACGTTCTATTACAGATTACATTTTCTAGTACAATCTACAGTATCTCTTAGGGTTTACTATATCAGAGCAAGTATATCGCTCATTCTGTATAGTCTCTCATACTAAGCTTCTATGTCTAATACATCTTGTAGAATACAGTCGCTTATGGTTTACGGTAAGGACCCGCTACACATACATATCTGTTTGCACGAAACACCTATTTTTCGCTATATAGCGAGTATACCAGATTCTCAGGTATAGTAGCGATGAAAGTATTTCATGCAATGGACTTGTAGCTGTTCCTGAAATGTGTAGCTCATTTTGCCTAGGCCACGTGATCTAACTCCGTTTAACCATTCCATTAGACACCTTGTCTTTAAAACCCCGTATTTGGTGGCAGTGAGCGATCAAAGCGCTATCGATGGCACTGATAGTCCAAGTCTAAATATCCGGTAATTCCGGCTATTGTTAATCACATCTTCTAGTTCTGTTATCGTGACTTCCATAATCATTCGCTATTTAGAATGCTGATATATAAAAGTGCTGTAGATGTTAATAACACGTGTTTTGATTGGTTAGTTTAGCAAATAGATACACGAAAAAACAACTCGCTCTTACACCAGGGGCGTCTTCGAAAACCCGTTCTCGAGTTGACTCGACAAGAGAACGGGGTGACGAACATCGAAATCCAACACGCGAACGTCGTTCGCGAACGAGATTTTCACTCCCTACTGTTTGGCGGGTTGGTGGAGGATCGAACGAGATCACACTCGGCACGCACTTAAGCGTTCGCAACCGGGAACACGAGATCACGGTTCTCGGGTAAGTCGAGAACGGGGTTTCGAATACATCCCAGGATACCATGTATGTCAAAATGGGAAGGGTAGAAACGGAGCCAGGAAAGCTCCGAGTTCTAACCTTTCATGGGGAAAACGATTGTAGCTATAGTGTTCTGAGAAACGGATCCCTGCTGGGTTTATCACGTTAAAGTGCACCAGGCAGAGTTTGTACACAATGATATTAGCATTACCAGTAGCGCGTTTTTAAAGAGACACTTACGCTAATAATATTTCTAATACAGTGATAGTTCACCTCCAACGGTTCTGGTAATTGACTAGGAGAATTTGTAGGAACATTTGGCTCACTTATAAAACAAGTGCTTGTATTTGCCATAAACCTCTTCTTTTGAAAACAGGTTTAATCAATGCGTTAGAAATTGAGAGGAGATTTTTTTTATATGGTTACGTGAATTTCAAAATTAAAGTGAACACATTGTCAATAATTTTAATCGTGATGTGAAATTGTCAATTTTCCGTTAGCTGTTGTAATTAGATGGTGAAATAACTTTAATTAGCTCTACTATGAATCTTCGGTTTGGATGTGAAGTACTGAGATTCTTTAGAAACGTTCCTCACAGCAGGATTACGTGACTATAGAAACTTTAAATCAGCCATATTATGTTCCGTCTCCAAACCCCTGTGCCAACTGCGTGATTGACACTGAACGCTTCATAACGAAATGAATTTTTATGTAGTAGCGAAACCACGGGGGAGGTTAGAGGGTTTTACCACCCCTCTCTCTCTATC
>JAUTBT010000720.1:0-11079 GCA_032361225.1 Lepetodrilus schrolli | reverse complement strand
ATTGCCACTCTACAGACATCGCATCCTATCAATATCGCGTCAGAAAGGTAACTTTCGCGAACATTGATGTCGGGCCCACAGGGCGGGATTAGAACCTGGAACCTTTGGCTCCGAAGTCCAACTGTTGTACCGCGCTGTTGTACTGCGCTACCACCCACCCCCGCTCAGAAGGTAAAAAGCAATGATCCAAGTATTGGTCTCGCTGTTATATGAAGTTTATTAACTCTGGTCATACGTGGCCGAATTCATAATCAGTTTTTGTATGTGTATACTAATATATATTGCCCTGAAAATTGAATGATAGCGATATTGATATACATTATTATTATTAAGCCTTGTGAAAGGCGGCGGAGTACACAATAACAGGTATAGAATTCTAACTATAGCAACTATCAGCGGAGTATAAAATCATTGTGTTGTTGGAACAAATCCAAGTGAGCGCTCATAAAATGCAGTGCTATGATCAGTGTGCTCTCATTTTCCTTCTCAACTCCCGGGGAGTATACATATAATTACTACACACACTGATCTACTGTACCAGTTCATTACTAGTACACACATTTGCATATATTCATAATTATTTTAAGATCTTAAGACCTTTAAATTACACGCATTGTTGACTAAGATATTAAAGACGCATCATCCAATGTTAAACTCTGGTTCTGTGTATACATAGTAACACATTGAGTGATAACGTCAAGGACTCCCAACAACATCAGAGTGGTTCAAGTGGGGCGTGTGGTAAATACACGTCGACTTGTTATAGGTTTCTAAGTGGTACAATGGCTGTACGATGACGTTGCGTGTTCATATCTTATACAGGTATGCCTGTTGAATAGTGGCCTCATTGCATCTCGTGAGAATTAGTATTATCAGCGAGATGTGACAGACTCTACATAGTATGTAGGACATGTTGTCCTGATAGGACATAGTCATAGAAATGAGATCATCCTTAATGGATTAAACAAGAGTCATTATAACGTGGCACAGTCAGCAGCAAAGCACAGTAAGTTATAGACTTTATTCATTAAAATAACAATCCCGTAATTGTATGTATGTCGATAATGGAACTATACCAAGTGCAAAGACTACAAAGTCATTGTTGATTCCCATGAAACAAAACTACAGGGTATCCTTTCGCAAAGCTTTCTTAACCGCTACGAGACCATAGCGCTCTCTTTGCGGTGTACTAGCTATCGGGTACAGGAATCGTTCAAGGATATAGCTAAAAATGTACATACCTGCATATATATGGTTCATTAATATAGAAATACATGCGTGACGATGCTGAACTAAATTTGATGTGCCTTTCAAAACAGAAATATGGTTAAACGCCGCAAGTAAAAAGTTGAAATTAGCAATCTCATTAAAATCAGATCCGAAACTGACGTTCAGATATGAAGTTGCAGCAAAAGATTGTCAAAGTTTTTAGGGAGCGAAACGAGATCTGATTTTAATTAGATTGTTGGATTAAGTTGAATATTATACGCCTGAATTTACAAATTGGCTGCAACATACTATTTAATACTAGAAAATAAAAATCATATTTGTCTTTATGAATCTAAATGTGTAATTACTGCAACCATATCTGATATGACTCTTTATTATTAGTCATAAAAGAGCAAAGGTAGATAGCTGGCATCCAGGAATAGATCTATGTCAGTCCAATGTCAGTATTTCTAGTACTGAGTTGTTAAAACTGATTTATTTGTTCCAATAAATATGGTTGTCTCCGTTCAAGATCAATATACATATTAAAATTAATTTCTAGACCTTTTCATCAGTAAGATTTATATATAAGATACAAATTTGAATTGCAATAGGTGACACGCGTTCGCATTTATATTAGTAGCTTTTAGTTTTGATATATGTGAAGTGATTAATATCTATATTCGAGTTTCTGTATTATTGTCAGATACCGGACAAAGGTTGCTTGGCTTATTCCGATTGAATGCGGGCCAATTCAATAAACTCGAGTCTATAATCTAGTTGATAAAACCCATTGCTTGACATCTGTCTATATATTTACACATCTTGATAAGTATTGTGTCGTTGCTATATCTGTAAAAATCCTATTTTTATAAATACACATATATGTGGATACCCAGTATTAATATATTGCGATTATTGACCGAATTTGTCATTTATGTGATAGTCAAAGTATATTATAATATCTATCTAGCGATGTATATATTTATTTAGTCCAAAACGCATACAATTGCACAACTTCCTATTTAATGGTCAAACAAATTTGTCCCTGAACATTCATACATTCTACAACCAGTTACAACCAGTTACATATTCCAGACGTCCCGCTACTAATACTTGGAATTTCACATTTTATTTAATTACTGTTGTTGCACTGAGGATAGGTATACAAAATGAATGCAGTTTGCATTTTTAGCTCCCAATTGGTCCAAAACGACCATATATTATTAAATCCACTGGAAGTGGCTCTCAATGTAAAATAGTATTAACGAAAACGACATCAGTTTCCAAACGAAACATTTGAACTGAAAATTGCATTACTTCCGGTTTTAGAACCAGTATAGAGAATTAAAAGTGATAAATGAGTAAGCCTTATTGACATTAAACAAATTTAAAGGCATATTATTCCAAGTTGTTTCATCAGTAAAATATTGACATCTAAAGGATATTAATTGGAAACGTGTTCGGGATAGGCCTATATTTCAGTTGAATTAACGCCGAGATTACTGTGATCACCTGTGATTGTTTATGTTACATAAGCAATCTGCTCGCGCAACCGGAAGGTATGCGTGTTCATGACGGGTTATTATACACTCTCGGAACTTAAAGGCCCTATGATCACAATAGCAAGTCTAATCCACTTTCACTCAGAGGACGCTCAGCACTTGAATGGCCGCAACCTTTAAGGGCTGTTTTTCTTGCGGCGCGTAGCTTTATGCACGTGCCCCGAGTGAAGAATGTTCCGGGGGTGGAAGGATACCGATAATCCAGAAGATGCAGAGGACTCGCTCAGGTATATATTTGCTGTAATTTCATCACATCGTTCATTCTTGTACAGGAGTGGTTACGTTTTCTTCAAAGGGCAACATTGATTGAATAATGTTACTTTGTGGAGGATTTATCTCGCTGTTATGCTATAGCTATTTGGTAGCGGGATATGCGAAGCGCTGCTTATTATGGTTATGGCACCGGATTAGTAAAACAAAACAAAACAAAAAACAACGAAGGCTAAGAATTCGGGCTTATATTTCGTAAATAGCAGTTATATCCTTGCGCGGAATGTAATCCAGTGGAATGTCTGTTTACAAATGTCCCGTTATTGCCCTTGGTTAATTTGGCTATCTATATCAGTCGTGGTTATTTGGCATTATTTGTTTCATAGTTGCTTCTGGTTCTCCTCCACCATAAACAGACTTGTGATCATGCCATTCCTGTCTTATGATCTCTAAACAGACCTGTGATCATGCCATTCCTGTCTTATGATCTCTAAACAGACCTGTGATCATGCCATTCTTATGCCATGCCATAATTAGGGATTGGTAGGGATTTTCATTGTGCTCGATGACGTTAGTTTGGCACAAGGTCGTATAATTCCAAATTTGTCAAATTCCAAGATGTCGTGACCTTGATTACCAAAGTGATAATTATTAGTCAAAGGTGCACTTAAAGGCCCCGATCCACAGATCTATCTCATCTTTACAGTCGATTGAGATATGTTTACTGCAATCGATTGTATAGCTCTGTATCGATAACGGGCAACTAAAAAAAAGTAAAATATTATTTAAGCAAATGCAATAGTGCACAACGACAACTACTAGTATATTAGGTTATGTTCCAATCCTCTGCATCGACAGAGAATAAAGTAAAAAGAATGGTTTCCGGTTTACGTAATGTGAATCGAATTAACATTCCTACATTATTAAAATTCTTTGCAGACGTCAACATCACGCATGTAGTCTATGTTTGTATTCTATACAATCTTCTATTGTTGGTTGGTTTCTGTACTCAATTGATGTTGAGCTTGTTGTCGTTCAAATAAGACATTAGCGAGGTTTCAATTAGTGGAATTAATTTTCTACATAATATTTTATTAATTTATGACCAGGTCACACGACATTGTATGTTTTAAATTGCTACAAAAAAAATATCGTCATGTGTTGGGTTGAGAAGGAATTCGACAGAACGTTATAAATAATTACTTAAAATATGTTAACATATTGGGCAGTTTTGGCTTGTCTCATATATACAAGGCATCGAGAGAGAGCGAGAGAGAGAGAGAGAGAGAGAGAGAGAGGGAGGGGGAAGAGAGAGAAATAGATAGAGAGAGAGGGAGGGGGAAGAGAGAGCGAGAGACACAGATAGATAGATTAGATAGATAGATAGATAGATAGATAGATAGATAGATAGATAGATAGATAGATGATCTTTAGGTAAAGAATGTTAATGGTCCAGGATCCCTTTCCACAGAATAATGGTAACTCGTTTACACGTACATACTCCAACGCCGGCCATTATGCCTACTTACTTAGTATAATATACTAGTTTAAGATCCCTCGTAGCGATCTCTTATATAAATGGCCATCGGGCACCTACAAGCGCTCTATGATCTCAAAGTGGATATGTGGGAGGGCCTTTACAATTAAATTGAATTTAGGTTAGTAATGCATTCTTCTCTTTGAACTAAGGTGACATATACGATGTCGTTAAGGTTTATTTCTGAACTACGAGTCAAAGAAAGGACCGTACGGTTGGGTCACAATGCTTCGTTTCTATAGAGTAATTGGGCAGATATATTCACTATCACTATTTACAGTTGAGCGTCTATGGAAAGTGGCTTCTAGTATCGTAGTGCATTTGTTCGTGTGTAATGGTCTCGACAAACATTGAATGCACTGGGGGAATGTATATACGGTGTAGTAATAATATACGGCATTTCGTTGGTGTCAATCACGGCGTGGTATACGATGTTACTCGAACCGTTACCGATATACATTGCATATATAATACTGCCGCTCTCGTGGAAGGTGAGTAATCATACGTTGTATATGTAAATTGTTGACAATGGATTGAGTGAAAGTATCCCCGCGAGACCTGGCCGCGAGATTACGAAACATTTTTAGTACGGTTTCATGCTCAACTCAAATTTAATAGGGATTTGTGAACAAAACTTTGAGTTGAGGATGAAATCTTACTCAAAATGTTTCGTAATCTCCGGGCCAGGCTATATTTTGTTCATTCTCATCAAATGTTACTGTCCTTCATTGATGCTCTATATTGTAGCGTACACATTAGTGAAACACACTTGAGGTAGAGGATGACTTTATAAGCCAAATGCATACAAGTACGTAACTTTTTAACAATTCAGTAAATGCATATTGTATGCTTGTGTTTCATAGTTAAAAATTAAATCTGTATTCCTTCAATGTTTAAAATAACATTACTTGTAGCGTTAAACATATTAAGCAGTACCAGCCAAAGCTCGCAGGTTTACTGCAACATTCAGCGCTACGGATGTTGCAGGTTTCAATCTGCCCTAAAACTGAAAAGTCGTGATATTAGTGAAAGAATCTTGAAAGTGACTCTAAACCCTAATTTAAAAAAAAATTAAATTAAAAATTAAAATTAAGCGATGAAGTGTTTCAATTTACATGTATACTGCAATAAAATATAATATTGTATGTAAAATGCGCCCTCTTTATACACATGTTATATAAACTATAATGTTTTATATGTTCAAATGAGTTGGTGCATATATTTCCATTGACATTATAGTAAACGTACAGACAATGTTTAACATTAACATACTTGTTATTACATCTAACGTTGTTCTGAAACGTTCCAAACCAGACATACAGTCGTATCTAATACTTACTATCTTCTTCCTGCAATCGAGAGCGTTTTTTATGTGTCTGTTTTGGAAACCACGTCTTTACGATGTCATTGCAATTCAATCCTGGTGTATTCGTCTGTCCGTCGGCGTCTGATAGTGTAGCCTATATCTAGGAGTAGGAAAATCAATATTTATATGGGTATGTCACTCGAAGCTCTACACGAACCAGTTCTTTCGAATATTGTCAATTTGTTGGTCTATATTTACATGGGAATCGTTGTGCAACGGCAAAGCAGGTACAAGTAATAAATAACAACGAGGTCACGTCGTAATCTTGTACAACTAATTATAGACGTATTCGAAGCAACGGCTCAAAATCGCTGGTCGGACACCTTTAATTCGTGCGTAAGGTAAGTGTTCGGTACACGCACTTGTTGGCATATATTCATGTTATGCTGTATTAAGAATATATTTATACATTAATGTGACAATCCTTTGTGATGACCAGCTTATATTAATTCATAAACAGTTTGAATAACAGTTACTAGTTATATAGGTTGTAATATTACTGTATGCATTACGCTGTTACGATAAGAGTGAAATCCATAGCACTGAACACTCTTATATACAATGTCGTATACAATTTTAATTATAGAAAATGTAAAACACTTTCCTTTCATTCTACAATCCTAAAGTAATCATCGTTCATAACAGCAGGAATGTACTAATTCCAATTTACATCCAGTGTCGCATTAGGAAACTAATGTCGCATTAGGAAACTAATGTGTTCGTTTTCGTCACTAATACATATGATCATTTAAAGAAAGCACGTGTTCAGTATGTGCCGGTATTTTTCCAAATGCGTCACGCATTGTATGCTGATTGTGACACTCACACCTGTCAATAGCGTTATGCTACCTTTTTAACTGTCGCCTAAATCTGTTTTACTTAAAAAACCTGAAGCAGGATATTACTATACTAGTGTATTATGACGGAACACGAAGGAGTAAATTGACACCTTATGTATTGTTTTACTGCATTATCTGTATTGGCTTACTTTGTATACGTGTATACTGTGTAGAGAATACCCTCGGCAGTTTGTACATACGTATTTTGATAGTAATCATGCACATTGGTGGTAGGCGACATGAATATATATTGAATGTCGCACTGGTCTATATTTCAGGTTAAACTGACATTTTATATACCGGTATTTTGTATTTGCTCCCAAGAGGTTTACACGAAACCATAGACATACGCTAGTTGATTGAACTGTTTATGCAAATATGCAAAGATTATAATTATATTTAAACAAGATTATAATTATATTTAAATAAGATTATAATTATATTTAAACAAGATTATAATTATATTTAAACAAGATTATAATTATATTTTAAACAAGATTATAATTATATTTAAACAAGATTATAATTATATTTTAATCTTGTCATTATAATTATATTTAAACAAGATTATAATTATATTTAAACAAAATTATAATTATATTTAAATAAGATTATAATTATATTTAAACTAGATTATAATTATATTTAAACAAGATTATAATTATATTTAAACAAGATTATAATTATATTTAAACAAATTCCCAGTATAAATTGAATATAAACTGTACTACCATATGTTTAAACTTTCTGTCAATGTTCATAGCATGCTAGATCGCCCTATACATATGTTTCAACTTTGTCATTGTTCATAGCATGCTAGATCGCCCTATACATATGCTTCAACTTTGTCATTGTTCATAGCATGCTAGATCGCCCTATACATAACCATTACCATTCAATCGAATACAAATGGACAAAACTCATGCTTGAAGCAAAACATGACCAATTTGATTCTTAAGGAATGTCCCTCAGAATATTGTCATGGGGGAAAAAATGAGAGAACTCTCCGATATGTTTATTTGACAAACAGTTTAGTGTTTACCTAGCACATTATATATTCCTAATACTTGTATTTTATATAAATAATACCGAGACCGAAGATGCTACATCTCGGTCTGCCAAGTCGTGAAGGAATGTTCCTATGAATGGGATTGTCGTGAAACAGAAAGATAACTCCGATATGAATAAATTATGTATACGGTATCGATGTATTATTATGACCTAATTTGTTCCGTATAAAGTGATTATCGCATACAGAGTAGTCAACGGTGTAATATTGTGCCGTACTCAGTGCTCATGACAAAAAGCTCGGGACGTGTGCCCGGTAAGATCGACTAATCGATAACGTCCAATCGATGAAATATATCGATATGACCGGCTATTGAATTAATGAGATTATTAGATTGATTGATTGATTAATTAGCTCGGGTTGGAATGTAGAGCGTGTCGTATGGTGCCCGTTGCAGAGACTGGTTGGTTTTATTCCCTTCCGAGGTAATGTTGAATTGAACTTCCGGTATGCCGACATTTTTTCTCTTGTCTTCAGGCAGATAAAAATAGTTTAGCATATTTTCTTTAAAATTATTTATTTATAGTATTGGCGAATTAGTATGAATATGATTAGATGTTTAAGCATGTGTAGGCCATATTGGCTATGCGTTTTGTTTTGTTATTTATTTATTTTTACTATTATGTTTTAAATTATTTCTCAAGTGTGATATTTTAAAGGTATAGGCCTATTCACATAATTGACCTACGTAAAGGTCAAATGATTTTAAAAAATCCTGAAACAGTTATAGATGTGTATATATAATTTCGTTATTCATCTAGGCCTACATGTAGGCCTACTTTCGTCTCATTAGTTTATTTTAATATTTGTCCAGACAAAACTTGACAATGGCCTATAGGGCCTACTAGTCTACATTGCCTACCTGTAGGTCCTAAAGACGAACCTCTTATACTAATGTGCTTATCGAGTGCCAAATATTACTAGTAGGCCAAATGTTGCTCAAATGCAGTCCAAGGCGATCATAAATATCTGGAAATGAACTAAACGAATAGGCCTACTGACAGCTGAATTGGATATAATCTGGCGATTTATTTATACTGGTCCGACAAGATTTTAACTGTCACCGTGAAATGTCATGAAGAAAAAACGTCATAATTATGATGGACAGGTGATTTGTTGTCACAGTATACCCTATTTCGTTATGTTTTCGTTACGTTTCAATGACGTAAACTATGGGTGACGTCATATTTCCAATCACTGACTTGATTTTATTTATATATGCCGATGAACGTAAGTTTCCGTTTCTATTTCATATTTAGTTCCAATTCCGACACCGAGTGTTATGGCCAGTGGACAACAATTTCTGACCAATCATATCAAGAATTATTCAAACTATGCCAGTGAGCATGCACAGATTTATGTCCCTTTATGTCATCCCTGCGAGAGGCTATACAGGTTGGTATATACAAATACGCGTATATACAAATTATGTGTCGCTGGCGAAGTCGTATGCATCAAGTATTCTTTGTCTAAATAACACTTAACATCTTAATTTACTTTAATTTATTATGCATATACAATGTTGTGAATGTATAAATGAGTAGCTAGGTTGCCAACTAGTACTTCGTGTATATTTTGTGAAATTCGGTTAAAATTATTGGGGACTCGCTTTTGCATCGACACCGGTTGTATAATATTATCTTTAGCGTTAAAATGACGGTCCATAATTGTAATACATTACTGGCTAGATGCGATTATTAGAAAGATGAAGGTATAATCATGTGCTTGTCGGTTGTATTGGGTGATTGATCGAGTATAAGTCAGTGAATTTCTAATTTTGCCGCCGTCGGTCGTCCGGGATCGTATCACTGTAGTGTCAATGCTATGCTGACAGGCAAACTTTGACGTTAAAAGGACGGTTGTAATTTTTAGAGAATAATCATGTAAACATGATTTAGATTTTTGCTATATGCCATTCTACTTTAATTTAGTAACTTCAATTTCAAGATATTTACGAAAACGTGTCAATATACCGCGAGTCCCCTATGGTAGCGCGACTCAGCATAGTCAAGGGAGACAACCGGTTAGTGAACAGCTTTTTGAGTTTCAATATATCTTGATATGCATTCAAATAAAACCATGCTGTTGTATAGGTCTACATGCTTTTAAAGGTTTAACACCAGTTTTATCCCTTGGTTACCTTTACTAGTAGGCCTATACAGCAATTAACAATGCAAATGTCCCGGTCTCCGAGATAATTTCGAAACCATTTTGAGATATTGAGTACAAATCCCCGTATAAAAGTTGAGCTTGAACATGAAATCGTACTCATAGCCTACTGGCAGTTCCCGTATTAGCCCCACGCGAAAGCTCTTTCCGTATTTAGGCCCATGGGCTTACATTCTGAATAAATATTAGAGTAGTCTCCTATGTGCATTCTCTTCCAATGATAACATTCATTCAGGGGTTTTCAGTCCTATAGGGCGTGTCAGTTGTGGTGAGATTACTTCTTCCGGGGGATAGCTAAACTAGCTCATGTCGTCAAAACCATTGTGTATGCGCATCCTATTATCCTGTGGACGGAACCCAGTCAATGATGGCGGTATCCATACATGCTGGAATCTGTGCGTGGATACGTCTTGTTTTCTAATAATGTATGTGTAGAAAGGATGTTTATTTATCAGACATTATAATTATTACGTAAAAACGCAAATTATTTACCTGCAATTAACGTTTATAAGCAACCAACGAATAGTGGTGAGGGACAACGAACAGTGTAAAATAAATGTATCACTATATCACTATCAGTTCAAGCTTAAAACTCCATATTTTCCTACTTTTCAATTAACAACTATTGCATTATTATTAATTTAGATTATTTAAATAAGCAATGAACAGTCGGTGAACAACAACGAACAGTGGTGAGAGACACCAATGCTGTAAAATAAATCTGTAACAATATCAATCAATAGCACTTCAAGGTTTTAACTCCAAATTAGATATTAACCAACGAACAGAGAGACACTAATGTAGTAAAATAAATCTGTCTAGTATCATCAGTTTCAATAGTGATAAGCAGTGACCAGCCTCTGGAAAGAGCAGATGACTTACCTACAATATTAATGTTTTATTATTTTCAATTTATCAAAGTAATATCGTAGTTGCAGTCGCAGACTGACTACGATGTTTCGATAAATTTGATTTTCCCGCTGGTAGCAGTCTGTTTACAACTAGCATCGTTTCTGTTGCTCAAGATCTAACCAGTCAACGTGTATCCCTGTCTTCTGTTAATTAATGTACAGCATCGCGTTAGTTTCCGAAAACCGGTCGTGCTACTATCCCAT
>JAUTBT010000719.1:0-10000 GCA_032361225.1 Lepetodrilus schrolli | reverse complement strand
TTGTAACTACTATCTGGCCGAAAAATCCACCCACCAGATTCGCATCAGTCGTAGTTTATGAATCTTAACACAAATGGATGTGCGTCCTCCTTTGACAATAAACATATTGGCTCTAGATCATTACAGTTGAGGTACATGGCATGCGAACAATTCATATAACCAAGTCAGTTGTATACCAGTAGGCCTATAATATTAGTTATCCAAAATATGCGACGATTCTAGCGATTTGATTGGTTGAGAGATTTCCTGAAAAAAATCGTACTCCCCGGTTTGCTGTAGTTAAAAGTTGTGACCTCATGATCACTATGACGTCATGGCTGCCGCCATCGACTCGCACGTTAGAAAGATATTATCTTAAAAGTAGATTAATTACGATTTTGGATAAATTCGATATTTCGAAATTTCGGCTTGTTTAAACCCGTATGTCCGGGAAATCACGCTAGAAAGAATTTATCCCCAAATCGTAATGGATCTATTTATCAACTAATGGAAATTTTAATATGGACATTATTTACACTGTTTTGCCATTTGTTTCTAAATAATATGTTGAATTTTGCCAAATAGTATATGCATACATATAACATGATATAGTATGTATTAAAATGTTACCAATATACCTTGAAATAACCAGTAATAAGCTTGCAATTCAAGTAAGTATAAAAGAACAAGGAAGTATATACATGTTTCGTGTATCATGCTACTTTGCCTGACTAATAACTATGCAAATTAGGGAGGTATTTTCACATGACGTCATTTTCATGCGACGTAATACTACTATTTATAAATGCTGCTGTATGGATATTGTAAACAAGATAACAATTATGACAAAGTTGTTATTTTCCTTTGGTGTAATTATCAATGAGTGAAGTGGTTTACAATTTATTGACCTGCATGCAATCCTATGCTTAACTTTAAAATGTTGATTGACACGTTGATGTTTTCCTTCTTATAGAGAAGTATTTAAGCTTGACATTAGATGATAAAGAGATTATTAACCTCGTGTCTTTAATACTAAATATTATCCCTAAGTGCAAGATATGGACGATACCTAAACACTCGGTTAATAATCTGTATGCATCCTGACGATGTATGCTGACGTCATGAGCTGGTAACATGACATGTCACAATAGATCATCGAACGTTTTGAAATAAAATTTCGCCCCTAACGATGAGCAAGCCTTCAATAGTTTTAACGACAAATAGAAGTCAAAACAGAATATATTCAATTACTAGTAATCAACAAACTCAAACAACTGGTACAACTCTGTAACATCGTAAATGTTTAACGTGGTTTATCAAATTGATCAAATAATTGTACGATGAACTGACGAAAGCGGTAGTCGGCATCGTGGTTCACAGCGGGTTCAGTAGTACCGGAAGGTGTTCTCTTCACTGCAATGATGTTAACACTGTTCTCGTCACTGCAGTGACGATATCAATTTTCTCAGTGCTAAGTATACAATAACATTTAAATACCACATATGTTTCAAAACATATTAATACATTTTCTACCAGTATTGATTTTTCTTTATCATTTAGACCAAGCTGCATTTGTTCAAACTGTATGAAATGCTTTCCCATGATAAATAAAAGTATAGAAAAGCTTGATTAATGTTTTGGCTTGGGACGTATTATCGTGTAATTGGGTCGAAAGCAAGACTTATTATACCAACCTGTATTACCACAGTAAAATATGTTTAAACCAAAGCCATCTTACAATTCAATCCAATAGTGTTCGAGCGCTATATACGGTAAATGTTATTATTATTATTATTATTGTTATTATTATTAGTGTTTCTTACACGCGGGAGACAACTAACTAGTGAAATGCCCCTATTAATCCCAGGGCTTATTGGACTGCGCGTACCACATATAGTTAGGTGACCTGTTCAGACAGGATCCTGGCCGGATGAAACAGGATCCTGGCAGGACACTTATATCCTGGATAGCATGGAATATTTATTTATAAAACGTATCCAGGCCTCACTTGTCTAGCATTGCCCCGCTTTTCAGTCATACATATGTGGACACATTTTAATTTTATTTATTTATTATTATTTTTAATATGTTTTGCAACATTATACCGATGCATCCATTCGATGATTCTGCAGAGTCCTCCTTTACATTTTCACTACCATTTTGATGTACGTGTATCCTATCGGAAGAATCATGTGCAATATTTTAATTAAGTTTGTATATAATTGTCGTTGCCTAAAAGCTAAAATATAATGAAGAATTGCATATGTATTCTTAATTTGCTCTATAATCTCCTTAACGAACAGTGTTGTAGATATGTAATATAATGTATGCATGAGTGAGTGTGGGTTTTGTTGACGTTTCTCTATACACTTACAAACGTACATTTATAGATAGAAAAAATACAACATGTCAGTCAATTATGTTTTACATTCGTAGTTTGTAGCTTCCCAAATGTCAACACACATTCCTATATTATTTGGAATTCCAGTGGAAATGCGTCACGCCTACCTATAAAACGTGACAATATCTGAGACACTTCATCTCAGCTAAATCAAAACGGCCATCGATATAAATATTTTCAGAGATTTTCTTGACATCGCACAACTGGGACCGTTTTATCAGAAGGCTCGGCATAAAGTCTTCGTGTTCAAGGTAGGAATTTAAATAAATATTTTTACATTTTGTTTAGCATACCGAAGACAATAATGGATTGTTGAATTAGGTGCGTTAGAGTGAATTCAGGTAAACGTAGTTTTTTTCTTTCATAAAATTAGTGTATACTATATGTGAAATGCAACGTAACTTAATCAACGATCTGAACATGTTGACATTTGATGATTTGTAAGGGTTCAGGGTTTTATTCTCTTCTCACCACGGTGGTACAAGAGTACAAGAATCCTACAAACATATATAAATACGCATAGGGTAATTATGGATAGGCAATGTACAGACCATAGTAATTTGACATGTGAGTTTAAACTGTTGTATTTCACGGAGTGATGAAATACTGACAATAAGTTGTCATCTACTTACAGTCCAGCAAACATGTGGAAGCATATACAGTTTTTGCCTTCATTAGGTATCATTTCAATTATGCTAAATCAGATATGTGTATACAATTCCTCCAAAATTATAGGTATGGTTGACGTCAGGTATAACGTCATCATTAATATTGTGTAACCTTGCTAGTAATGACTGACCTAGAAGTCACTTTCTGATACCGCTCAAGATTCAAGTATAGTAGGTGCCCGGTGGTGTGAAATAGTTGGTTGAGAGGTGAATATACCCGTATACTTAAATTATTATGTTTAAAGGCATACAATCACAGTTTGTTGACATTTTCCATGGTCAAAAGTATTTTACCTGAAAGTATGTACATATTATTTGTCTACACATGTATGTTGGGCAACAAGTTACATTTCCCGCATGTAACATTGGCTTTCAATATTTTAATAGTTTTGTATTTTTCATACTTTTTGTATTTTTTATCGCGAGCTAAAAAAATAAACGAAAGCTGTTATTGGTTTTGACACAAAGTTGTAGAAAACTCGGAAACGAATATGAATCCTAGTTGGTGTTAGGTCCTGGGACTTTGGTAACTGTTCCTTCGACTTCGGTCACACGTCATTGGACAATGGTTTGTCATTTAATTCCCTGGTTTATGGATCCAACGACCCGACTTTTTCCATTTTGGAAAATAAAATTAACTATGTTTATTATATACCGCCGATTTATAACAATTTCCCAGTATTTAAAATAATTGTGCATTCAAATCTGAACAATGTATGTGTACTAGCATTTATAACAATTATTGGCATCTATATTGATCAATTATATTTATTTTCTGTCAACCGACCATTCATAATTTTCAATTATTATAAATTTTATATTGTACCCGACCAAAATATTAAACTATATGTATTTATATGTTCGACCGCCCGAGCCAAATTCATCACCCTAAACCAGAGAATCAAATAACAATGGCCTTATAATAAAAATGTGTCACCTGTCGTTACAATAATTAATCATAGTAGATATATTAGGTGCATACCCAATTTTGCAAGTGCAAATATGCTTGTATCAAGACACATCGATGTTCTGGCGACATGTACTTTACGCACTTGACGAACACGTCACATTTCCGTCATTAGATTATTTTTCAAGCCAATATGCAATTTAAATGTTAAATGTCATGTTAGCATCATACGATGAAATAAGCAAGTGTTTTAGCTATTCACCGTCAAAACAGGAGGAACGGTAGACATTTATATTATTTCGTTAACAGCTGGTTAACGCAAGTTACCGAAGTTCGGGTGATGATAAAATATCAAACGCAATATCAATTAATATTATTTAATATATTTTAAACATTACGTATTACCTTTCTACGATGCACATAACAAATGGAATTATGTCTTTGAAAACTATGTTTATTTTCGTTTTCAGAGCGATCATTCATTTTTTATATAAATTTAATTGCTGCAAGATAATATTTATAGTATATACTTATATATGAATATATGACTTCATATGAGTGGTCATATAATACGGAATTTATTAAACGAGTTGTCAACGAGTTTAATAAATTCAGTAATATATGGACACGAATGTGAGATTCTGTTTATCACATAACTGTAGTCACCAACACTATAATAGGCAAATGTCTTGGGAACTGGGTTAAAGGACGCGGACAAAATATAGTTCCAAGTAAATGTGTAAATGTTAATAGATGTGTTTGCATACTTCATTGAAAACAATCTTTTAACTATATATTCGACAAGAAGAAGCTCTAAAACAGGTCCAAAAAGACTTTGATATCGCGTATGAATCCAATTATTAAAGTCTATTGTGTTATTGCACTAGTGGGTTTATTACACTCTCGAACCCCTATGTTATGTGATAACCTCGCGAGGAGAATTTTACCTATGTAACATTAACTCCATTTTTTCCCTTCAAAATGTGGACTTAAAATCATGTATAATGTGATCGGATTAACCCGGATAGGCTATGTATGCTACTAGTAAATCACTTTTGTTTGCACTTGACTTCATAATAATGATCAAGGATCGGTCTACACAACAGTAATTCTGAATTTCTATTTTTATCTTATCCCATAGCTGTCATTGTGACATGTAACAAAGATAATAAAAAAATATTCTTCTCTAATGTGTCTTATTTATCTATGTATCTGTAGGCTATGTTCTGTCAATTGGTATATAAATATACACGGACAATTCTCAGGTAAATCTTTCTATCAACCTCTTTAGTCTAGTAGGTAAATTGTGCTTGTACTGAAGGTATGTATTTGTTTGACATATACAACTAGTTTTCCTGGACTTAGCTTTTCATCTTTTTTTATTTGGTTTAATATAATATTCAAGCATGCATATCATTTTGAGAATGCATATTTTCTTTCAAGAGGAATTTGATTTCATTTATGTTAATGTGTATGTACATGTGTATGCCATCAGCGTAGTACTAATATATGCTATCAAATGTCAATATGATTGTATAGCGAACCTCTAGTTCAAATCAAATTAAATACAAATGATTGTTTAAAAAATAATATCTCTTGAAGTCAAAACGTTAACGGCCATAATCTATTTATTACGAGGAAGAACATATTTATTACAAATGTTCATTATTATTATTTATTGTATTCCGTGTATTGCAAGCATCAGCATTGGTTGTAAAAATGTGTTAGTCAGAAACATGCACTAGCTTACACATGCATATACAGTGCATGTGCGTTTCTATGCACAAGACTGAATAATTATACTACAATTGTATGCCATATACTAGTATATATCTATACTACAATAGTAATATACGATGTACACATCTATAATAATTATTCAGAGTCCTGTGGTTTATAATTAGTGCATATGAATTAAGAGGATGTGAACACGGATACATGGCCCCAAGAGTACGAAACACAACTTTTATAAGAGTATTTGTGAACAAAACTTTGACTTGAACATGAAATCATAGTAAAAAGGCTTCGTAATCCCGGGGTCAGGGGTAACTATCTCACCAGAATTGCATATACTTGTGGCACAATTGACCAGCAAAGGAAAGAACAGGTCAGACTGAATCCAAGGTGCAATGTGTTAGCTAGGCTTTAACGGCATACAATCACAGATTAAGTTGTCTTTTTGGACCGAATTGGAGTTTAAAATGCAATGTACATCCACTTAGCATACATATACTCGCTTTTGTACCTCCAAATATGTGTTCACCGCTGTAGGATAGGTACAGTTTCTATTGCAGTATACATTTCGGATAAAACCCGAATGTACTACACTATCTCAATTATCTATAGCCTAATAGGGATAACTCTAATCACTGAACAAGATCAAAATAACCTTTCACGACCACTGGTACCAATAAAGCTACGTAATTATACATATTTACAAAATAATGAAATATGAAAATATTGAAAACCAGCGGGATATGGGGAAAATGTAGCTGGTTACCCAATATACTTGTGTAGACACATCACATGTGCATACTTTCATGTAAAAATACGTTTGACCATGAAATATGTAAACAAACCCGTCATTGTATGCCTAACACTACCTTCCTATCAATTAAATGACGGTTCTTTATTCTTTTCAGCCCCAAATCTGAACCATGAGACTTCTGTTGCTGTTTATCATTGTGTTGCTGCCTTGTTTTGCCTACGGGCAGTATAGGAGTAAGTACATGTAACTTCCTACCAAACCATGACAAAGTGGAAAGGTTATCTGTGCATAAGTCAAAGGTCACTAACGATGGTTATCACATATTATGATACAACTATCGTTCCACAACAATTTGTTTTCTGATTTGTTTTTACTCGTCTAGAATGCTTTCCTAATTAAAGTGACTGAAACAAATTCTTATTGTATTAACCTAAAGAACTGAGGATCCTATACCACGTACAGTGATGTATTTTCTTCCAAATGATGTGTTATCGATAACTCAGTTAATTATCCGTGCAGTTAGCTGATTAGTTGTGTATGGCCGTCTGGCAACTATCTGGCCGTTGACCAATCACAGCGTACTCCACTAACCACGTGGCTATGAATTAAACCATTTTGCATGTTTTGTAAACAATCCTTGTTTATCAACGGCAGATAAAAGCATTTATCATCTAATGGACAGTTGAATATGAACATTATTTACACTGTTTTTGCCTTTTTTTCTAAATAATATGTTGAATTGTGCCAAATAATTATGTGCATACATATAACATAGTATAGCATTTATTAAAATGTTACCAATATACCTTGAGATAACCAGTAATAAGAATGCAATTCAAGTACAGTTATGAAAACAAGGAAATATACAGATATTTCGTGTATCATGCTACTTTGCCTGACTAATAACTATGCAAACTATGAAGCTATTTTCACATGACGTTGTGTGTTTTTTTAAGTATACGTATTTTATTCAAGATGAAATGGATAGGTTATAAGTTATTACAATTTATATGAAAACCGCTCCAAGAGAAGGGAATGAAAAGATGGGGAGAGAAGAGAGAAAGATTAAGAATGAATACGTGCTGAATGTCGGACATTCATGTAAATAATGGACAGCGTTTTCACATGGATTACCACATAGACATGAAGCAATATCAGATATTCCAATTTTAAACAAATCGTTATTCAGTGGACTGACGGAATATCTAAGTTTTAGTGAGTAAAATACAGTATTTCCTTGCCCCATAGGAATAATAGTCAGATGCAATAACATATCGGTTTCTTATACTAGCTTTAACATTTGATACAGTGTCGCATTGCCTAATTTCATTTGATAGCTCATTTCATAATCTATTGGTTGAGGGGATGAATGAAATATAAACTAAAGATGGACGAGTAAATGGTACAATCACATTTCCAACATTTCTCAGATTATAATTATATTTAGTGTTGACATTAGTTGGGAGTTTGATAAATATGAGGTGCTAATCCATTATATATCTTGTAAAATTGACTCGGCTTTTCATACTACTATTTATAAATACTACTGTATGGAAATTGTAAACAAGATGACAATTATGATCGGATTCTATGTCTAATCGACTATATTTAATAATTTGTAATACAAATGAGAATTATTTTAAAAGTTGTTTTCCTTTGGTGTATTTATCAATGAGTGAAGCGGTTTACACTTTACTGCCCTGCATGTGTTCCTACGCGTAACTTTAAAATGTCGATTCACAGGTTGATGTTTTCTTCTAATAGAGAAGTATTTAAGCTTGACATTAGATGAAGCTCGCCTGAAGCTCGTCTAATACAAAGATTATCCCTAAGTGCAGGACATAGACGATATCTAAAGACACTCGGTTATTAATCTCTCTTTATTTCGATGGATTTGCGTGGTTGTTCATGCCTGAAAGCTCGAATTCTTACAAATGTAGCTCTATATCTTACATATCTTTAATTACACTTATCCAATGAACACCATTCTGGGACTTGCGTCAGTTTCGTGCATGAATGTTCTCCCAATGTCCCATAATCGTTTGTTCACAATAAAATCGAGGTCCACGCGAAAAGGCTGATCGATCTATATTTTGAAATAAAATAAAACTGTTCTAATATTTAGACCAGAGAACAGTATCATATACTGTTTGTAGATGTAATGTTCATTTCCCCTCATGTTAGTAATAGTATATAGAAACATGTTTAAATTAAAATAAAGATATACATACATTATCTTGCCACATTAACAGGTTATTACTTAACCCAAAGCCATGCATTGGCTCTCAGTCCTTGCTTGCAAGAAAAATTCTGTATCAACGCCCTGGGGATGTTGACACCCCCGTTGTTTTCTAAGCATTAATTCTATAATGGTGCAATTCCACGGTATGAAAACCATTGAAATAGTTCAACACCACCTCTATTTGTATGGACAAATTCTGTTCACAAATAATATATACATGTGGATTTCAAATGTCCATGATTTCTGATCCAGACAGCCAATGTAAAGGTCTATGGAGAACAGTATTCTCTTAGAAAATAACAATAGGACAACTTTCTTTAAGTATTACAGAAGAAAGTTTGAAAATGCAACACCCGAGCACTGACCAGAGATAGGTTTTCCACCGCGAATATAATTTCCATATTATCTAAGGTGTTTGTTCGAAACAAAATCAGCTTGGGAACTTAGTAAACTCTTGTTATATTTACTGTAGGATATGGCCGAAGGTATTACGGAGCCCGCAGAAGGGGAGGGATGTTCTACCGTGCTCCATCCGACCGTAAGTAATAAGTATGGTGTATTGTTATTGTTGTTGTTGTTGGTATTAAATTAGGGTTTAGAGCCGCAACATCCGTAGCACTGAATGTTGCAGTAAACCTGCAAGCACCGGCTTGTACCGACAAGACCAAGGAAGATAACTGCATTGCCACTCTACAGACATTGCATCCTATCAATATCGCGTCAGAAAGGTTACTTTCGCGAACATTGATGCCGGGCTCCCGGGGTATCATTTGAACCTGGAACCTTTGGCTCCGAAGTCCAACGTTCTACCACTGCGCAACCACACGCCCAATAAGTATTGTGTGAACGGGTCCATACGGCAGTGAATTCTCCCAATCTTGTAACTGTAGCCTGATAATAAACCTAAACATAATACTATATTAATAATAATGAGACTGCATCCTATTAATCCTCGAGACGAAGATTCAGTTAGTGTTCGTACATTACGGCCTAATGGAGTATGAAAGGCGGCACCGGGCTTGGAATCTAGAGAATTAATTCTATCTTATGCCTTTTGAAATCAATATATTTAGTTTGGTTGATTTTGTTCAATATAAGATAACAAGATGTATCATAATTTATGACATTTTCTTTAGAAAAAAATCTAAGTTTAAATAATAGTAAATTGTTTAACGTGAATAATGCTGTTTTTATCAACATTTCTCAGTTCCTGACATGAAAGAATATTACCGAACATCCAGAGGAAATATTTTGCGTGGTAAGTAATGTATATATATATATATATATATATATATATATATATATATCTGTGTGT